>SJJU01000681.1:0-98434 GCA_012932125.1 Conopomorpha cramerella | reverse complement strand
AAAATAATGTATTGTAGCCTAAGGTCTGATTTGGCTAGTTTTTATAAACCTACCAACAATCCAAATTTTCAGAATTATAAAATACGAACCGACAAATACTTGTAGCTTTACAACTTGCGAGGGCTATAATTATGAAAGTTATTATTTATTCCTTTGTATTCATCTAATTACCTGTATACCAAATTTTAACTCTCTAGGTCAGTCAGTCAGTCAGTCAATGATAAAAATGTGGATTTTTTGACATTAATATCTAAATAACCATTTAGGATAAGCTTATGAAAAGAACACATACATGTATCTCGCAAGTCTCAATATATGAGGTTTTGAATTTGATACGTTTATGTGAAATAGTTTATGTCAAAAGTGGCTCCAAATGGTTCGTGTTACACACGGTGCGACTCGCCAGTTCTGTTTCTTGAACTTGGCTTGACATGCTTCCGCGTGTCTAGATTACACAAATCTAAGCAAATTATACAGTTACATAGTGTACGACCTTATCGCCTAGCAAAGAGTTTTTGGCAATAGTTGCATAAAACGTCCTGTATTAGTGTGAGAATAATATGAAAACCAGCGATATTTCCACAAAGCTGTTCGTAAAAAATGTTATTATAATGACCTGTTGGCAGCGTGCGTCGGTCAGCCGAGGCAGTGTAGTTGCCACTGCGGCGGTGTTTGCTGTAGCCAGGAGGTTCCATGGACCGAGTCTTCAGGCTGCCGGTGTCCCGGTGCGCGGGCACGGCCGGCGGCTCTGAGGGCCTGTAACCAGTACCACGCACTGTTGACACTGAGCTAACGAAAGATTCGAAGAAAAACATGATAATGCTCCGTCCGTGTAGTGTGAAATATTCTAGTTAGCTATTATACTACATTCAACCATAACAGATACAGAGTGAAACTGTAGTAACAGACATTGTATTTATGAAATGTTTACCTTCGCCTCATATCCATCGTCGGTGTTGGTAGTTTTTCGGGTTTTCTGTAGTGCTTTCTTTCAGTTGGCTCTATCTCCGAGTACTCGTCAACCTCCTGCACGGGCGAAGGCGGCAGCGGTGGGAAGCTGGGCGACTCCGGCGTCTGCGGTAGCGGTCCCAGCTCCAGGCCACGGTTGGGCGACGGGGGTGGCGGCTGGTGTCGGAAGTGCTCCACCACCTGCACGTTCAGTGGGAACTCTCCACCGCTCGACACCGCTGAATCTGACGACGACGGTTGACGCATCAAGCTCACCGGCACGTCCTTGGCACTCGTCGACTTGTGCATGCTGTTCGACCGTCGGCCAGACGAACGGTCGCGACGGTCCATTGACCTTTGACTCTGTATCTCATTGTGGCTCGAAGATTTTTGAATGTCGAATCGTTTCTGCCTCTCTCTAGAGCTATAGCGATAGTTGTTTTCTAAAATATCTTTAGAAACGTCATCGCAATACTCGTCTTTATGTATATCCCAGTCTTTAGGCATGTAAGGTGTAAAGTGGTTTTGGTCCCGTCCTTGGCTGAGTATAGCACTAATGTTATTTTCTATTTTTCTCAAAGGCGAGGACTCGCCACTCGAGCCATGGCCCGCGCCCTCCTGATCGTCTTCTTCTTCTACAGTGGTGATGAGAGCCTGTCTACTAGTGCTATTGCTTTCACCTTCTTGTCCTAAGCTCGGTAGCGACACGACCCGCACCATGTTGGGCGTCGTGTTGGATATTTCGGTTACAGACTCGTTGATCTCCAGCGGTGGCGACTCTTCAACCTTTGCCTCCTTCATCAACGACTGTATACTATCAAATGTCGACGAATATTTCTTAAAGTCACTAAATCTATTCTGCGGTGACAACTTATTTTGAATTAAATTATTCTTAGAAGAATGAACACTTTTATCACCGACAGGCATTCTGCGACTCTTAGGACTGTGTCCAAAATATTCCGTTGTGATATATCTGTCCTGGCTATTGTTCAGGTCGAGGCTCAGTCGGGATTTAGGTGAAGTGAGTTCTTTGCTTAGTCTAGAATTTGGAGTGCTGAGATCTATGCTGTATCTAGAATTTGGCGTGTGAAGTTCTCGGCTGAGTCGAGAGTTGAGGTCGACGCTGTGCCTGGAGTGCGGTAGACTGAGGTCGGAGCTGGGCCGCGACGCATACGACCCCACCGAACCCGACCCGCTTATCGAGATGCTGGATCCATCGTTGGACTTGTCAGTGTCTAAGCTTCGGTTCAAGCTATGACTCTGCACAAGATTTCCGTTAGTTCTGTTTGATGTGCTCTTATTGAAGTTCGGTAGTTGCTTTCTGTTCTTTCCTTTTCGTATGACGTACGTGCCAGAGCCCAGGTCGTTCCTATTATCTGAATCGGAGAGCGGTGACAAAGGAGGCTCCGGTGGCGGCGGCCATGGCTCCTCACCCCATTCGTCCTCTACGTTTTGTGGTATGGAGCCTGTACTAGAGTGAGAGTTGTCTCCAGACTTTCGTCTCCTGCGACCCACCACCTGAAATATGAAAAAAGTACGAATTAGTATGTACAAAATATAATATATTAGGATTGTCCTAAAACTTTTATCTATGAAAGTAGCGATGTCTACTGACAGTGACTGGCGAGGCCTATCATTGTGGTAAAAGAATCTGTTAATTTTGAAAAGGTTTTATATTATTAGTACCTTCGTGCTACCAGGCGTGAGTAGCGGGTCGTCATCGTCCAGCGACACCTCCCAAGCGATGGAGTTACGTTTGTTGGGTGAAGAGTCCGCTGCGGCAGCGGCGGTGGGCGGGGACGCCAGGGCGGGCGGCGGCGGGAACGACTCCAGCGAGTCGTCGGAGAAGTGCTCCTCGTCTTCGGGCGCGCGCTCACACACCTCCCCCGACGACGCCCTGCACACCTCTCTATGACGCTCCATAGAACCGGCGAGAGTCCGCGGAGGAATTCTACTCTTCGGTGACAACATTTCACCATCTGATATAGCATCCTTTTTACCCTTCCTGTTTTCAGATGTCTTCGTATTGGATGGCGAGACCTTCTGTGCGATGCCAGTCGGAGACTGCCTGTTGTATTTAGGTCCGGGATAGATGGTGACTGGGTGTTCGTTGTAAGGTTTGTTGATAAATTCGTTAGAGAAGCCCATGAACGGAAAGACAGGAGGGCTGTCGACGCTGGGAGATTTTTTGATTTGATTGTTCGGGGCTGAGTTTTGCCGAGGAGGGAGCCAGGTGGGCGAGCAGTCGGGCCGCGGGGGCCTAGAGCCGTGCTGAAGGGACGAGAACCGGTACTGGGGACCAGACGGTTGCTGCAGTTCGAAGCCACCGTTGGATTCTGCCTCCTTTTCCCAACCATAGGGTCGCTGGTGTTTTGTTTTGGGCTGGAATAAAAAAAGTAATGGATAAGTTTGAAAACAAGAGCAAGAAGTTACTTATAAACACTTATTTATTCACGTGAAATGCAATGTTCTCGTATGTTACATGTAGGTACCTACAGTCAACAATGTGGGTCGTTTACTAAATAAGATAAATCGCGCAATTGACGATATCTCATTTTTGTTGCGTATTGTTTTCCTGAATATGAAACTAGACAACTTTTCGCTCTGCGTTCAGTTTTTCATTCGTAATTTTTTTTAATCACTATGAACAAGCGTTTGACCACCATCCTGCCTGATGTTAAGCAGCGATGTGGTCTTTTTTTCTATAAGGCCAAATAAGTCAATACGGCTATACGGCTGCAATACTTATACTGCATGTCTCATTGACTACGTACCTATAAAACCATACATCTTTATAAAAAATGTATGGTCTCTTTTTATGTTTAAATACAACGTTGCCTAAACATCAAAGAACCAATAAAGTTATTAATAGATGAGTAACGTAAAACAGGTGTAATGTTGTACGTACAAGGACATCAAATAATCAGGATGTTGTACGCAGTGTTGTATAAGTGAACTCTAATATTAAAAAAAAAACATATCGGCATATAATTTAAACAATATCATCCCGGGCATTTCACTAACACATGTCCCCTACACAATACCTACTATTATTTTAATGCGAAAATTTAAAGTAATACTTACTACACTTATAGAAATAGTTTCTTTTTAATTTATAAAAAAAAAATCCAATGAACTTTTTCATATTTCAATAAACAAAACCGGTGGTGTTTGTTTTTTTTTCTGAGTGACTTATTGATTGACGTCCGACATATTTAAGTATTTCGCGTCTGAGATTCTATTATCTTAAAATAATATAATAAATAATGTATATTTCTGAACGGTATTTTTAGTCTTAAAATTTTTGAAATATCGTCAAAATAATGCACTTTTCATATTCAACTAAGGAGCAGAGCTGGAGTGATTAGAGTAGCGCCCACACGAAGCGCTCAAAATAGGTTCTTTGCCGAAACACTTCATATTATGAAAGTAGATAGTGGAGAGTTACAGCTGTAAGTTACTAACGAAAGTAGTCTGCGTCGCCGTGGTGATGCCGTTGACCGAGATAATGGAGTCCAGTTTATCTTCGCCGCAGAAGAGGTCGCTCTTGCCCAGCCTCTTCGCTGAGTTCGCCGGAGACACTCTGGAATGGGACATGATTACGTTAATAAATACTCAGTTGTTGTAGGTACGAGTAATGCAAAAGTCTGATATTATTGTAGTCTAGTTACAGGATTTATCCAGTATAGGTAGTTGAATCCCCTCAATTTCATTCGCATACCTATTTTAAGTTTTTAATCACCTTGGGTTACAATAATGGAGTAACGAACTCTCCCATGTCACCTGGTGATAGTGTAGCTTTAAGTTGCCAATGGCGAAGTTTTGGAAGTTTTCCTATTTATAATACTGGCTAATATTGTAAATGTTTGTTTGTTATGCTTTTATGCGCAAATTACTTAACCGATCATCATGAAACACTTTGGCAACGAAACAGATACCTGTTATGACCCTGCCTGGCGCCGGAAAGAGAGGATAGCCGAAGAATCACTGAATTGTTGTCGTGCAGGACAACGGGCTTATAAAAATTGATGCCGAGGAATGTGCGAAGTAAAGAAATAGTAATAAGCCGGCTTAATCTTATGATGTACGGCTTGTAAAATAAATAATATTGAAAATAAGAAAAAGAACAGAAACACGAATGGGGAAGTGGTCTCTGGGTGCGTTTGTTTGTGAATGCAGGATACACGTTAAGGTGGAAAAGAAGTAGAACACACTTAGGCAGCAGGGTAGAGATGATGCGCTGCGCCTCCTCGGGCGGCGGCGGCGAGCGCGGCGACGGCGGGCCCGGGGGCGACGGCTCCTCGCTCTCCTCCGTCGGACGGAAGCCCAGCGCGAACTTCGCCCTGTAACATACACACCAAACATCATCCCACTACTGTTTTACCATAATACAATATGAAGTAGATTAGTATATTTTCAAGACTGATCCCCCCTAGAGAGGTATGTGTATGTAGAGAGATAAAGGTGATGGGCTTGCCCTTGGTATAGAAACCCCGAAATACCGTGAGTCTCGTATTGATAATCTGATCGAGCGTACCTATATCACATTTTACCAAGCATATTATATTCCTGCGTATGCCATTACATGTCGGTAGTCGGGCTGGACTTGCTCGGCTGTGCAACTAAAGCCCAGCCACTAGATCAGAGGCTACTGTTGTTTTTGTAAGTGAACCCCGCCGCAACAGTTAACTCTGATTTTGGGAGTGTCAAAAATGATGAACCTATTATAACTATTTCGTTTTATCATCATCAGTCAGCAATTTCTTTCGTTACCATTTTGTGTTGCAATTCAGCTTACGAATATTAAAACACGAGCAACACACAACGAGCGCCCTTTCGCAATAATTTTTTACCCGCGAGTGACAGGAATATTTCAGTTCCCATTCATTTCTTACGACAAAGGTACAAAACTTTGGCAGAGATACATACCTCCTGCCGTTCATGCTCATGTATCCATCGTCCTCGGAGGTGTGTCCGGCGAGCGGAGAGTCGTCGTCAGTGGCCGGGGTGGCCGGCGTGGCGGGCGTGGCGGGCGTGTGCGGTGTGGCCGCCGCCGGGGGCTCCAAGCTCCGCGGCTCGCCCTCGTCGTACTCGCTCAGCACTTGGTCCAGTAGTTCCAGCGAACGCTGCACATCATCACACCCGCTGGAAATTAAATATTACTTTACAATAATGTGTCTGAGTGAGAAAAGCCTATGGTAGTAGTTGTATTTTGTTCGTTTAAAGCAATTAGCTACAGTTACGAATCAGTTGCAAGTTTTGTGGCTAAGTGGGGAAGTAGTAGTAGTAGTCCGCAAAGTTGCAACCCGTTCGTCCGGCGGCCGAACCAGCAATTCACCTAGATAATAGTCAATTGAGCTCATTTCCTGAAGACGACACTCGCCAGCGTCTTGAGCGCGGACTATCATATATGGCTGCCATATCTTATTCCAAGCGTTTTGCTATTGCTGTATTATAGTAGCCGTATTATAGTTACCGCGGCCAAGCAAAGCGAAACATAACAATAGTAATTTGACATTGTTACTCCACAGCGTACAGGCAATCAGCGCTCTCACCATTGCGATCGCCAATCCGCATGGCAAGCGTGGCGATTATTGGCATTTGAAATGCCCCCCAAATTATCATGAAAATCATTGTGGGAGGCCCTTGTCCAGTAGTGGGTGTCATGGGGCTGATGATGATGTACCCGCAATACTGAGCCAGGGTACGAAATCTACTGTTTCAGGATGTAGTTTTGTTAGTTAGTTTTGTAGTGTCTATCACATAGTATCAGCATCATCAGCGTACTTTTACGCTTGTTTTGAACGGAGTTCTTAGGAGTAAACATTATTAATAGACATGATCAGAAACCATAATAAGCCAGTCAGAACCAGCAGCATGATTTAATTTATATGTATTGCGTTATGTGTACAGTAAAGCATCATGTGACTTGAGTCTACATTTTGTCAATATGAGTTAAATTAAAATTTTACTCAATAAATACTTTTACGATTTCCTTATGCAGTGTATGAAATTACAACCCGCAGTAAGGTAACGTATTTGTTGGGAAGTCCACAATGGATGTGAAATATTTTAAAATGTTACATTTACGAGTACTACATCACATACTCCATACATCGTAAGTTGATGACATATTTTCGAGTCGGCGCGCTTTTGCCTGTGAAGTGGTAGTAGAGCTCAAAGCAAGCCGGCGGAGCGTGGAGTAGCAGCTCTCTGCCACTCGATGGCCCTCGGAGGCGGACCGCAATGGGCTTCACATTTTCTTACCTTTCTCCTGCACCAACCAATGAACTAATAATTATTTTTAAATAGATTCCATCAGACTAGAACGAGAATTAATCAGGTTAGCTCAGAGCCAATCCCACAGTCTAATTTATTTTATTTTATAGCCGTACCAAACTGAATAAGAAGTAACAGTAAAAACTTACCTACTCGGGAATATCAATAAAGTTCTCAGCTTAAAAACTTTGTCCAATAAAATTTCTTAGCAGTAGGTAGTACAGGGTAGGTAGAAGGTAAGAACTCGTTCGCTTTTGTATGTATATTGTGCTGATTGTTGTTCCAAATCCAAGCACACATGTATTGCCAGGAGGAAAATAATAATGTATAACAAATATAAAAATAAATTCTTACTACATGTCTTTAACACAAAAACACTTTCCATTTGTTTTTCTTTCCGAGGTTTTCTTATTGAAAATCCCTCCACTAATAAAGTTGCTGCATTGCGAAGTGGCTCCTCCTGATCCCGAGGTGATCTCATTAGGATCCAGCGGCTACCTTCAAGAGGCAAAGAATGGTACAATCTTGATCTAGAGCTTCTATTGAGATTAATTAGTTCACACCTCTAAATAGGGTCTGGCTACGAAAATATTTAAGACCCTAGTTACTTTATCTACGGTGTAGTTGAATAGATGATATAGGTTTAGTATTTGCTGGTAAAGATTTCTGATAAAAATGTTAGTTTTCATGAAGCAAAACTATGACGAAAAGCGTCTTCGAGACACGTACCAGAGCTACTTTTCGATTCAGCGTCGTCGGAAACTTTAAAAACGCATCAATATCGTATTAAAGGTAGCATGTTTCAGGTTGCAACGTGCGCTGAAAGTATGCAGGCGTGCATATGGGTATTGTAATGGTATCGTCATACAAAGCCGAGCACTCAGTGGAAGTGGCGCCGCGACCGCCTTTGTTCCGCGCCCCCTGCACGCCACGCTGCCGCCCAGCTTCAGCCGCCACGCGCCAAGCCATGCTCCCAACCTCCGCCGCTATTGGATCGTAATAAGGTTTTTCTACCTTTTTATATTGCAAATTGTGGATTGCGGAGTAGAATCGATTTAAGGTGAATTGTTTATTCAGCTGCATCTTTATGAACTATTGTAAACTTGATGTTTACATTCATTTTTTTATGAAATATGCCAGTATAAGTAATCGCTGACAAATGAAGTGTAATCTACCCAATCTTCTTTACTTGCAGCCAGGGTTTCCTGACACGGAGGACTGACAAGCTTGCATGTTACGGTGCTGATGTGTAGGTAGATGTAGAAACAGTGCAGTGTAGTGAAAGGAAACTTAATCCATATTGATGCAGCTGTCAAGTTTACTGATAGCCTTACCACCTGCCTGTCACTCAGGGTGTGTGGGAAATGAGTAAGCTCCAAGTCGACACACAATTAATATATCAAACAGGACTGTTCCCCTCGCCCGGGCTGCCACTGACGCCGCCGTCGCCGTTCGAACGCCATAAATCCACACTTTGACATGTGCTAATTACCTTTAATGCGATATTGTGGGAAATAATGGCATGGCTAAGACGTATGTTCTAACCAGATTTTAACTTATATGCAAGTTCCAGAAAATAGGCATTTAAGCACGCAAAAAAGAATCCGTCTTCAACCAGTATTAGCCGCCCGCCCATATATTTTTAAAGTTCCCTCGATTTATCGGGTTTGCCATCATTAAATCCTGTTGTCCTTATCATGGGACCATCTTGGAAATATCTTCTATACAATAAACTAAACAAATAATAAAAAAACGGTTTATAAATTAAATCCTGATGTCCTTGTCATGGGACCATCTTGGAAACCAACAAAATAAAAAAATAATAATAAAAAACAGTTTATAAGTTATCGGCGTACAAACAAAAAAGATAAAGCATAATATAAACAGTCGCATTGAGAAAGACTTTGAAGTCGCTTAAAAATATCATTTCATCACTGAACAATTACTACGGGCTAGACTACAATTAACTTTCAAGTTTTATTACAGGCTAAAACAAAGAATTTTGGTACCCCCCCGGCTAGATCTTGATTCGCACGGCGGCGACGACGACGGTGGCGGCGGCAGAGGCGTGTTTATACGGAAATGAGTGCAGCGAGGCGCAGGCAGGGCGCAGGCCTCCCCCCGGCCGACGACCCCGGCTTGCCGCCGCCGACGAAGACCTACCACGAACAATTCCTACGACTGCAATTGGCGACATCGAACATACTACCTGTAACCAGCTGAAGCCTAACCAGAAAGGTTTCTTGCTTGCAAGGACGTACATCAGTACCTGTTTGTGTTTCCTTAAGATACCTTTTACGATTTAAACGATCTGTGGTCCCATTAGTATTCCGTTGGATCAATTGGTAAATATCCATCTAAGCTAATCGATTCTACAATAAATCGTCATCAAAGTAAAGTAGACTGTTCAGAAAATTTGGCGACTAGCAAAGCAATCGATTTAATGTTTTCTTAAAACCGAAGTACAGTTGAAGTGCGGTGTGGAACTTGAGAATAGTTAGCGGAGATCAACGACTGCGGCAGAGGGTAGGGCGGCTCCGCGGCTCGCCTCGTCGTCGCCCGCCTCTAAACTACCCTGAACTTGCCCAATTAGTAGTCAGCGAGAATTTACAGCGTTTAAAATTCTTGGAGTGAATCAAGCGCGTGCTGCCATCATCAAAGGGCACTGAAGGAAACAATCAGATGGAACAATAAGAAAATTATATTATTTTGTCAAAGTCAATTAGATACATACTACAATATATTGTTGCTGCTGCTGATATAATAATGATGTATCACATACAAGGCGCGATAGGCGACCTAGTCGATATTAAGGGTGCGAAACGTATTACTGAAGGAAAATACATATTATATGGACAAATCGATCTAAGCCCCAATTGTCATCCTAGAATTGACTTAATGTCTCAAAAGGTTCTGTCCACCCTCACTCACTACGGATTACCTATGGGAGCGGGTTTATATCTGTACCTATTTAAATAAAGGAGACTCTATGCTATGGTTTCTAATACGTTTCTAATCTACCGTAGAAGGTAATCCGCGAAGCATTGCTAATCCACCGGAAATTGGCAGATGGCAATGGTATAAATATAGGTAGAACATTGTATCCGTCCTTTAAATAATGATATAACGACTCTATCTTGCGAATTTGATAGGATTGGGAAAAGTCGTAGTATTTAAATAAAATTTTCCTAATGCGCAGGGTCATTCACTTAACTATATTAGAATACTATAATATATTTCATAAATGTAAAATAGACCGCTGCGGTTGTTTGTCGATTAAAATTGGCGCCCACAAATATTCATGAGTAAATAGCGCTGTGTTTGTACTTTAATATTTTTCTGTGGTTCATGCATCATAAGTTATTGCAAAGGCAATTCTCGTAAGAGTTAGTCTGGTCACATACTTTGTGAAAATAAACATTGTATATTTTTTCAGGCCATTCTTGGCAGCTAGTTTCCGTCGGAAGGAAACTCGTAGGACCTGCCAATAAGCTTCAGCACACTTCTACTATCCGGCTCGGTAAAGGGTATGTCGAAGGAATCTCGCCTCTAACTATTGGTGTCAGAGATTACTTCGCAAATGCCACTCTACTTTCCATCGAGTACATCCAAACCTATCTACAAAATAAATATTAGCTTTACTTATGAACTATACACATGTCCAAGAATAATAAACTGTACGATTGTTTTCACTCAAATAAATTGCCGATTGAGGAAAACTAGGCGCGGTGCAGACATATATCACGTAGTGCTATGCAAACTGTATTTCCAATACATTAAATAATTCGCGAAGGGGTGTTCGTATAACCAATTTATTTAACCTTACAATTTCTCCATCGAGGCCTCAGTTGGCTGGCTGAAACTGACTTAAAAGACATCACCAGTCGAAAGCTTCACCCGAATCGGAATCGTATTCGTCCGAGTATGTGTGTGGAAAAGTGTAGTGCACATATTGTACATTTAATATGGTGTAGTTTTAGTCCAGCAGTGCACGTCATGTGGCTGATGATGATGATGATTTTTATAGTCGTTTTTTTCTCAGTAATTCATGAAATTATAAAGTTGTAAATAACATATTGTAGGTACAGTGTGATAACAGTATTTAATGATAAGTAATTTTACACGTGCTACTGACTGCAGTAAGAAGAATTCACACCAAATTTACACTACCTGTATACTACTTGTATTTTCAGCCGAAAAAAAAGGAAGCAGGACAAAAAAAATATACGTAGTTGTTGGTCACGCGGCTGTGGGAATGTTGCAATTACGAGCGCTGCGTCGTCGTCGTCGGTCCAGTGCCCTCGGACTTGAGGTGGCTTCCCGAAACACCTGGTAGCGAAATAATTGCTCCAAGGAAACAGGGGCAAGCATTTCGCACAACTCATTACAAACATTACGCCAGTGGAACGCCCGCGTCAACGTCACGTAAAAAAGTACTCAAGTGTCGAGGACGAGCAGCTTTTAACGACATAGTACGTACCTTCTAATAAAAAGAAATTAAGCATTCCGGTTTCCGCGATCGAACTTTTTCTACTCGCTAAAAGTTAAGGTTAAAATCAACGAAAACTTGCACGGAGTCTCTGGCGTGAATTTTAATTCATCCAACCAGCTGACCTTTTATGATATGCCAATAAATCAATAGGCAGGGATATACATGCCGCTTTTCGTTGTTAAAGTGGAGCCTCCCCAAAGGGCCTTTATTGAGATTTTAACATGTTTCGCTCATTAATGGCCGTGGTTGCGGTTTCAGGGGAGAATTGAGCCCTAAATCATTTAAGGATATTCAGCGATATTTCATGTAACCGAGCCACCTCATTTGGAGGATTATAGCTTGCCATTGGGGCTGTAGATATTGATGAAGATAATGTTCGTTTTCGTACATTCGCATAATATAAGTACTCGCATTTAATGTAAAGATTTTATTAAAGAAAAATATTAGCTTTTTGAGACAAGCTGTTAATTGCCAAAAGAGCGGAAAGATCTGTCTGGCGCTGAGCACTGCGATATCGATCCCTCGGGGAGACGTCGTCGCCGCGACCACCATGAAAAACTACCCGCTTTTTGTTCTCAACAGAACTTTTACAGGAAACTTGTTCGTATGATACAACTACCTACTCGGGTAGTTCTTGAGAGTTCGCTACTGTGCCTGCGAGAGTATATATCTTTTCTTAATGCAAGAAGATTGTGCTAATTCGGTTTCCTAGGTTTGTAGTGTAGAAAGTGTGCGGCAACACATGGCGAAGGGTAAGGTGCGTTAGATATTGTTACCACGGTAATAAAGCTCGTAAAGTGAGAAGGGAGTGTGTGGGGTGCGTGGCGCGTCGGTGACAAAGGCGTCGAGTACGCAATGTTGCGCGCTGTACGTCCCGGATGCTACAGCATTAGCTGCGTGATTTATACGTCTGGCAGACAGAAACCACTGTGGACTTTGGACATATGTACTAAATAACGACACTACACACCATTTATATAATACAGTAACTTTGAAATTGAGACGTATTTATCTATAAAAGATATTCTATAGGGTACTTACTAGGCTAAAATAATATCTCTATACCAAAAACGAAGAAAAAATACTGGAAGTAACTCAAAAGTATTATCAGAAATACGCAATTAGGACGCGAAAGGATCACCGAATCGTGTAAAACTAAATGTAAAAAATGGTTCACTTTAAAAATAGAGTGTCGCAAACATAAGATAGGAAACACTTTCTTATTTTATTACTGTCTTTGTTATTTTTATATTATGCACCTAAAATCATCATTTTTACATTCCTTAACCGTGATCGTACCTATATTAATTTACATAAATATTTTATTTTACTTAGAATGAAGGAAATTAAGGCGACAAAAGCTCTTCGTTTGGAGACATTGGAGTGCGACTTTGAAAGATGAGATCAATTGTGATTCGGAATAATATTGTATAAATCACGCTTCCAAGTGCAGAGAATAAACGTTTTGAAAAATCAATAAGATCACAGCCGTTCACTCACTACCCTCCGTAACAAATTGTAGAGCCCCAGCGCTGTTGTAGTGAGGTGGTTCGTAAAAGCCGCTCTTTAAAAAGCGGTGTGGATTTTGGTCCTTTACCCCCGTAGCATGGGGCGTACCTACATATCTGCAGTTAATTATCCCCCCATGCTACGGGGGCAGGGGTCCCGTTACCCGCGAATGTCAATTTCTCCCTTGTCGGAGCCCCAAGAACACGGCAGAGGCATCAAACGGGACGCCCCTTAATCGGTTTAATTAAAATCTACTAGGAATAAACGTAAATCAATACCGTGTTGCTAGTAAACTTAGTACCTGACCATAATAAATTTTTTTAATGTTATGAACTGTTTCGATAGTAAGTACCTATTAACTTTTTGACAATTACTAACAATTATAATATGTATTGTATACACTTAAATTAACGTCTAACAACCTGTCAAATAGTGCTATGGTGTCTGACTATTGACATCTTTGCTCTATTTACGTAGATAGACTAGAATACATATGTAGTTTAAGTACTGAAAAAAAATAAACGTACTGTAGATAAAGTGGCTTGCGCGTAAAACAAATTTCGCGATCATCCTTTTTGCTTTTGTGTATTTTTCTGTAAGCACACTTCTTTTTTTGGAGCGGTTGAGGAACTTACACTTATATGTAACATTTCTTTTATTTTAACATTTTCTCTACTCACTTGAAATCCACTTCTAATTATAAGCGCTGCTGTTAGCTGCATGCAGGAACTAATTGGATTAATCATGCTCGCCAACACCGGCCAGGTAATAATGAATTCTCCTTTTATAGCCTCTACATGTAAGTGGATAACTTACTTATTTTCCCTCCCATGACCGGGTGAAGGTTATCCATACATCTATAAAAATATACTACTAAAGCGTCAGAGTTTCTGATTTTTTCGCAACAACAAGTTAATATCAGAAAATACCTATCGGATTAGAGAAAAACTTATTTTTGCTATTGAAAGAAAGGAAAAGAAATGAAAATACACATTGTGCAAATTCGTTTTGGAACGCTTTGAAAAAGATAAGCTTATCACTTACGATTAAATATACATAATACATATATGCTTTGCCTTCATTAATTTACGTTTCCAATTATTAAAAATGTTATCACTAGCTACGTCCCTTAGGTAGGTATAGGAAGGGCGGCTTAATCCGCGGTAAAAAACTAAGCAGTTTTTAATAAGAGTGCAATGTTTGCAGTCCTGAGGGAATGTCCCGGTCCGTGTGGTTGGTACGTGTGTCTCGCAAAGCACATTCTGCTCTATCGCGCCCCCTGCTAATTAGTTCGCAGCCGCAGCCGTGACGCAAGGACGCTCTCCACGCCTTCGCAAACACTATAGAAAATCCTTCCACATGTTCCCCGTCTCTGCCATCTTCAAGTTGCGTGAAGGAGAGGGGAAGTGGCGGAGATGCCTCATCAGCGGTGCGCTCCACGGTCTGCCGCCGACGTCCCGCGCCGCAGCTTCCTCTCTTTGCTGCAGTCTAGTTACCTCCATACAATCTCGGTAACTATACAGTCGACAATGTTCAGCTACGATGTCTCAATTTGGATTAAAGGATCTACTAACGCGGTAATTCAGTAGGCGCCGGGTTTATTTATAGGAAGTCGATATGAGAGATTTTAGTTAAAATAACGAAATTACTTTTTGAGTAAATAATTATGTAGTAGCATACCTACTAGAGACTAGGTGATTAAAAGTATGACACTTGAACTTCGGATACTACTCGTATATATAAATAAATACAAAACTTTTAATGGTCCGAAAACAATGTAGCTACAGATAGCTTATCTTGTCACAAAATCTACGCTGTCAATTATACGAGTACCTAGCTACCCTTTTCAAAAGTAATAACAAGCGCACCTGTCGAATCGTTTACAAGTCAGAGTCCTCGTAGACAGCAAATATTAGTTAAACGGGAGTTCGCTGTAAAAAGGAGCCTATTAGGGTTTCACAGGAATTTGTTTGCCCACAGTCTACACCGTCAAAGGGGGCGGCCAGGCATTGTACACAGCTCGCGACAAGCTCGACTCATTTTACTACTGATTTCCCTGCCGCACTTTACACTTTTGTATTATTTTTTGTTGTTACTTTAACGAGCGTCGTTAATTAATTGTTACAGAAGCAAAAATATTAACCATCATGAACGTGAAAGCTATGCTTATCGCGGCGACATGCTAATTACTTTGCACTCGCGGAAATGGTAAACTTTAGTGTATGAGATATGATTTAACATGTATGGTGGTTTAGGTGTGTCTGCGTGGGAGGGGGCTATTCTGTCGTCTGGTAACCCCGGCCCAGCGACCTCAGCGTAGGGTGACCAAACTTTCACGATCGATTCACTTTATTAAAGCCCTGAAACTCGGAACAAAGTGACCAAGGGACGAATGTTGTATTTGTTAATTTTCCACGGCAAGTCATTAAGGTAGATTATTGCGCGTGAAACAATTACTTACAAGGGATGACAGTTAGTGAAATTCGCTTGGCTCTGTATTAGTGTGGTCTGTTAGCTTTATTTAAATTGTTAATGGTTTTGTAGCGTGTCCAATTACATAACAACAGTTACGAGGTAAAATTTGGCGTAAACAGAGTGGTAATGTTCAGTATTAACACATTAACTAGCTTTTAGGCGACAGAAAACCTATCATAATAGGCGTAAGCGCTAAAACTTTTAAAATAACTCAAATAAATAACGTTATCGACTAAAATCTGAAATAAAACTCTATAAAAGGTTGACATCATTAATCTATTGCCACTTTTCGTTGTAATGTTATAAGTCAACAATGCCTTTACAGATTTGACTAATTTTGGTCTTGAATTATTTGTGGAAGTCCAGAGAAGGTTTGTACGTAGAGAAAAGTTTAAAAAGTGACCACCACTGCTGGACACAGACCATCCTGAAGGTTATACTTATTTTATATTCATATTAATAGTTAGAACTGAACAACGTAACTATAATAACAGTAACTAGTGGACCCGATCTATAAATATATATATAAAACATCAAAAGTTATTTAGGTTTATTTTTCGTTAAAGTTTTTTGCATATATAAATATATTCTATACGTTTCCAAAGAGTCGAAATGTCCTCTTTTATGCATTCCATTCCATTATGGTTGCAATAAAAATATTGAATTTTTGTTCTCTCAATGAACTATTTGTATGATATTGAATTTTCCAATTTCCAGTGTCCATACAATAATCAGTTGCATTTTAATGAACCGGTGATATTTATTTAACTTCGCATATTGGCTCCCGGAGGTAATAATTGTCATGAAGTCAGCGCACAGTTCAATGAATGGAATACCGTTAATCCTGTACGTGTTTATAAATGTAAAATGCGAACGAAAATGGTTATGCACCTATTTCAGTAGGCAAGGCTTTCAGCGCATCTGTTCCGAGATACTTTGCATTGTTCCATTATGGAAATTGGCAGGTGTCTGCCGATGAAAACATAATCAAACCCACACGCTTCAGGGAAATGTAGATTCACTCTTAAAGTTGTGATCATAAGGAGTACAGTCGTAAAACATGTATACTTGTTTTAGTAACATATTTTATCCGCGTGTTACCTAGTCGTGGATGAAACCACCCTTTACTGAAAATAACAATATTATATTAGGTACGTACCTAGGCGAACGAGCGCAGTAAATTGATGATCAATGTTTCGGTCTGATGAACTTCGAACGGCTTAAATCCATTAATCACCGCAATTTAAAAAAAATACGTCTCATTCCGAAAAGCTGTAATATTAAAAATGTGTAAAACGATGAAGGTGAGCAAACTTCGTGAGGATGCAAACTTTTTTTTGAAGTGGGGTTATACACTTGCCGTTAGTCCTCACAAATTGTCTTTACATAATGCATAGTAAGACATTCATGTTTCTTCAGTTTTTCTACATTGACTGATCGAGTATTTTTTAGTTTTTCTGTGATGTAATGATCATTAATTGAAATACAAACGGATATTTATAGCTGTCCATGAAATAGTGAAACATGATAAAAAATATTGCCTAGCCTACCATTACAAAGTAATTCGAGAGACCTTTATCCAGTAAAGATGAAACAAAAAATGATGTTTTTTACATAATATTATGTTATAAGCTAAAATTGGTGTGTGTTGCCATCACTTTCGTTGATTAAGGAAGAGGTCGGTAAATCATGGTCTCCCCTGTTAGGTCGCCGCCCGCCCGAAAGCTCGCCCGGCCTGGGCGCGGCTCATACTGGAAACACATAGCACAATGAATCTCTTCCGAATTCTAAGCAATCCTGTAAATTGCTTCCTGTAAAATTTTAGGCATTTTTATAAAAATAACCTACCTATACTGTATGACGGAGTTGCTAAAAAAACTAATATGCATAAACGTGAAAGTATAGGGTGATATGAAATAAAAACGCTAAAAAAAATTATGTAATAAGTACCTAGTAATTCAAAAGACTTCCGTACTTAATTTTCAAGTCTTTTGAAATACTACACTATTCTCTTGGTATTCCTCACTGTTATTTCTAATCATCTAAAAAATATAACATAAATATGAAACGCAAACATAATTTCAGTTTATGTTGTGTATTATCCGAATTCTGTGATTTATTTAGAGCATTTGTATTCTATCTGTCATATTTTTCGTATGATAGCTTCGGTACTCCGTCCTAAATAAATTGGACATGATAAACAAAAGGAGAGCGGACTGGGCAAGACACGAATGAATAAGTCTTTCACATTTCTAATATATCATTTCTCTCTTCTTTCGCGGAAATAAATAGCATGGGCATTGTTGCGATATTGTGTATGTATTTTATTTATGTGTGTTATTAGCATTTCATTTAAATCAATTAGTGGAATAGTGGCTTCAATTTACGTATACATTATTATATTATAGACAGGTATTTATTTTCATTACATTACTGTCATTTTGTATGGAGAGTGTAAAATTAATGAGGACTCTTCCAGTGGGTGGAGCAATCATGAAGGAGGTAACAAAACCATGCTAAATGTCTATTAAAATATCGTAATTTACATGATAATTTTCTTATTGTTTTGGATTAATAATAAAACCTGAGCCGAGCTTAAACCACAAGCGAAATAGAAATCCTGGCGTAATCTGAATTCACGTTATATCAGCGTCAACAGATTTCCAAATGGCGGGAATAAGCGATCAGGGCGGCCGGAAATCACGTGTTCCTGCCATCGGCAAATTGGAGACGAACGGAAACATATCGGACTCGTCCTTCCCCCTCACGGTAGTGGCAGCTTTATATTATATTATATTTTAAATGAGAAACCGGTGTGGATGTAGGAGAGAGTATGCATGTGAAAGAGGCCAAAGAAATATTCCTGGTTCGTGATAAGTGGAGGTTAGTCTCTGCCTAACCCTTCGTGAAGCGGGCGTGACGTGACGTATATGTACCATTATATGTATTTTAAATGAGGCTTTTGTTTTACATCTACCTACATTTTACTAGTATGATTAATAATCTCATATTCAATGCATGAGGTAAAAAAAAAACATTAGATATACCCTAAGTGCGACCCTGATGAGAATGCACACGACGACTTATTTTATTTCAATACAGTCATTACTGAGATAAAAAAGTTATGACATTTTTCGTTAAGTGGGTCGACAGGTCAAAGCAGAATGTTATAAAGTGTAGTAAAAAAATATTTTCTATTTTTTTGGAAAAAAATTAAAAAAATATTTTTTTTTACAATCGTTACGTTACGTCACGACACAACATAACGGCCGCAATACTTATACATCTTAAAATACCTACAAAAAATACTTTACATGCATATGACAGAAAACCAAATATATCAGTCGTCCTCTACTCTTAATGAAGAAAAAGGTACTTGGTAACTTTGTTTAATGAGAAACAACGTCTCAGTCGTAAGTTATAAAAAAACTTATTCCATTACAGCTCTACTGTATTACAGAGTACAGTGTGAGAAGGGTCCGGGAATCGTAGCGGGAATTTTTTTTATTGCAAGCATCGGTAGACAATTTCAAACACACACATTTATGGTGTTTCAGGAGACAAAACGTGAGGCCGGCCGCCGCCGCCGGCATCTCGCAGGCTGCTAAACGTCAATTTACTATTGACTTTATTGCCCACAAAATACGAAAGAAATAGACGAAACCCAGCCATATACGGGGATCGTAAATATGTAACGATTTTTCGATACTTTTTGCTGACTGCGTACTGCGAGGCAAAATAGTGAAAGTTCTGCTTGGTAGTTTATTGGCATTAAGTTTAGGTATGATTCGAGCTTCTAGATCAGTCATCGATAAGGATTCAGTAAAAAATAGACTAAATGTCGCCTTCGGACTTTTTCATTACCAAGGCTATTATTTAACTACAAATATGAAGAAAGGAGAACGACGAAAGACTAACGACGGAAGATACACAAAAATAAGGCAAAATATAAAAACAAAAAGCAAATTATCAACTACATACATACATACATACACTTCAAGCCTGTCTCCCAGAGGGGTAGGCAGAGACTACAGATCTCCATTTGTCACGGTCCTGACATACCCCTTTCGCTTCATCTACATTCATACATCTTTTCATACACGACCTCCGGTTTCCAGTACTTTTCACGCCACCTTCGGTCAGGACATCACCAATCTGGTCTCTTTATATGTCCTTCTGGGGCGACATCTATTCACCCGGCCCTATCAACTATAAACAAGAAAAAATTGTGAAGCCCGTTTAATGTGATTCTGTTCAATGGCACTTGGCTCAGCATGTTCTGGGGCTCGCGCCCCATGACGATGACTTTATTTTAATGTTGATTTTATTTTATTTGTAATTTGCATCGATCACAATGTTCTAAAAACATCCGAAATCTGTATTAGGTAGTTAGAGTAGGCAGCATTATTGGACACATATCAAGTTAGGTAGTGAGTCAAATTGAACTAAACAATTACAACTAAAAGCCTCGAGGCTCCAGCAAACTTCAAGCAGAGAAGCGAACATTAATCTACGTTATCTAACAGCATTTACAGGTATTAAATTCTGGCCGTCGTCGTAACGAAACGTTGACTAATTCAATAAGCCGGGCTTGTGACAAGCCATCAAACGGTGTAGCATAAGTCGGCTGGGCGGCTGGGGCTGGGCTGGTTGACGCGGTGTCGCCGCCGGCGGCACGAGAGATGCAGTAATGGCTTTCCGGTTGACTCGGCGCAATTTGCACCTAACGACGGACCTCATAAATAAGAAAACGTAATACCATTACAAGGAATCAACCTTCTCGGATTTGGCCAAATAACCGCAGGAAGTATCTCTACTCTAATTAGAGTTGCTAATTGAATTTTACACTTGCGGCTTCCATTAATTGTTCTCTAGTGGTTCTTGATTTATTGTAAGTATTCTTATACTAACGTGTAATGATTTTATTATGTTTTTTTACATTAACTAAAAGTTTGACTCTCAGGTCCTACTTTATTAATCGGAGATATTGTGTGTATCTTTACCTATATAAATACAGACATTACATAAATACTTATTTCGTATATAATATATTGAACGTAGGGCTACCTACCGCCGCTGTAAGTACATTTTGCACGCAGAAAAAAAAAGAGAAAAAGTCCGGACGTACTATCTGCGTGATTCACCAACTGTTTTTCTTTTCACTGCGCTTCTGTGCGCCGAGCTAAGATGTAAATACGAGGCAAACACTGTAATAATTATGCAGCAGAGTGCGCCAGACAGAGTAGACTACAGGGGCCCTACCATGTGCTAGTTTGGTTTAGTAGTTTAGGCTCGCAAGCTGCGCGATGCGAGGCCACAGCGCTGAATAATTATGTTTCCACTGTGACCAGAAGGGCCCCGTGTTACTTTATTCGAGATCATAGTACGGGTCTACAGTACACAGGGGCACTGTAAGACAGACACTGGCAGAGTAAGGCCGGCAGAGTTGCTATCCGCTTAGAGGCATTACGGGCTCGCTGGATGTTATTCCAAGTCTTTGCCAGAGCTTTACTACTCTGCATAGCATTCTTGGCGAATTTAATTTAAATCATCCATTACCTTACAGTCAAGTCCACTTGGATACTATACGCTCTTTAGTAATTCAGCGCAAGGTTTTGCATTAAACCACACCATGTTGGCTTTTACACACGTGGTATACATCAAGATGTTTTAAGAGAGATCCTGAACTTGATAGTTATTAAAATTCAGGATTTATGGATTAGTGTTTTTAAGTTACAGAAAAATATTACGCGTTAATAAAGTATTATAATTTTTAGATTCAAAGACGGATTGTATCCGGAAAATTAATAAATAACATCTCCTTATCTTAAAATGGAGAGGTAGTCGCATGTCAAGTGATACTAAATAATAAATATATAAAAGGAGAAGCTGACCGACTGAGTGATCATCAACGCACAGCCCAACGGCTAAACGTAGGAACTTGAAATTTGGCAGTAACATAGCTTAGGCACCGTAGGGGTGCACTAAGAACGGAATTCCCGAAATTCTCAAGGGATCACGGTTAATCTGGAAAATCCGTTTGTATGAAAATCTTCGGTTTAGATTTTAGAGGTTTGATATTGACAAAAGAATTAGCGAAATCGGTCCATCCGCTCCGGAGTTATGTACGAGTCCATGACAACGAAAAGTGGCTTTGATTTTTATAGGTATATAAGATTGTATATTGGCAAAAAAACTTTTGCCAGCTCACCTAGTTAGGTACAAGTGGCTATAGTTTAAGTCGAAGTAATAATTATGTTTACTTCGCTTTGGGATTAAAAGGCGTAAAGTGTATTTTTTATAGGTACGTTTATCCAGCACGAGGCATACCTAGATATCTGTATATACGTCTACTACATCTGTATACTGCATACGTCTAATATTTTCCTCTAAATATAATGTTTTCATTACCTACTTGTCATTATCCTTGTTAAGCGGAGGGCGCATCATTACGGTGAAAAAGAACCAGGCTGGTTGGAGTGGAGTGTCCTCCGTGTAGAGCCCTCGTGTGGGGTCGCTTTGATCGCCGGTAATAGGGTCCCATTCGCGGCCTTTCACGGGACACTGGCGCGCTTCACAACCGCCACGGAAAGTAATCACTAAGTAATACCAAAACCGAAAAAAAAACTCAACGCGAAACATCCTCACGCACAAAACATCCCAAATTTATTCCGGGGCATTCATTCATGAATTGGCTACATGTATTCTACTAGCCGTGTGGTGACGGCGAATAGAATACATGTGTCACCACCCCAGCCAAACTTTTCCCGCTATGGGGGTCGTAAGAGACGACCGAGGGAACCCTCCAGAGAACGGGCAGCAGCGCTCTCTGTGAGTTAAACCACAACCCCACTGCGATCGCCAACCCGCCTGCCCAGCGTGGCGATTATGGGCATTTACCTCCAACAATAAGCACAACAAGGCCACGGCCCCCAGTTCCCGGCGGCTCCGCTATTCCTGGTCACGGTGGCGACCACGGTAACGGCGGAGCAGGGGGTGCGAAGAATCTCCGGGTTATGGGAGGCCACCACAAAAAACTGACCCTGGCGACGTACAACGGACGCACGCTACGGCTTGACTCGCATCTGGCACAACTCGAGGTGGAACTTGGGAAAATTAGGTGGCACATATTGGGGCTAAGCGAATCCGAAGAGAGGGAGAGGACACCATTACCCTCAAATCGGGCCACCTAATGTACTTCCGCGAGGGAGACCAACAATCCCAAGGCGGCGTTGGGTTTCTTGTGAATAAGTCCCTGTGTAACAACGTTGTGGAAGTGTCTAGTGTGTCAAACAGGGTAGCATACCTTGTCATAAAACTTACCGAGAGGTATAGCCTGAAAGTGGTACAAGTGTATGCACCGACCTCGACACACTCGGACGATGAGGTGGAGGGCCTGTTCGATGATATATCGAAGGCCCTCCACTCCACTACTAAGACACATTACAGCGTTGTTATGGGGGACTTTAACGCTAAAGTGGGAGTACAGAATTGCAATGAATCGGCAGTAGGATCCCATGGATTTGGAGCAAGGAATCATAGGGGGCAAATGCTAGTAAACTTCCTCGAACGAGAGGGGCTATTTCTAATGAACTCGTGGTTTAAGAAAAAGCCCCAAAGGAAGTGGACCTGGCAAAGCCCCGATACTATGACCAAAAATGAGATCGATTTCATCATGACGAACAAAAAGCACATATTCAGAGACGTCTCTGTGATCAACAGGTTTAATACCGGTAGCGATCACCGACTAGTCAGAGGCTCTCTGAATATCAACCTTAAGGCTGAACGTGTCCGTCTGATGAAAGCCAGGCTCCAACCAACCATGCTCCAAACTATAATGGGATCCGAAGCTTTCCAGCTAAGTTTGGAGAACCGATTCGTTGCCGTGGAAACCACAGCAGACGTGAACAAGAACCTCGAAAATGTGACTCGGGTCCTCAGGGAAGAGGGTACGAGATTTTGTGAAATGCAGCGTAAGGGCAGGAAGTCAAAGCTTTCCGAGGAGACTTTACGGCTGATGAAGGAACGACGTGAGAATCCACCCGTCACTTCGACCGCAAGGCGGGCTCTAAACCAGGAGATTAGTAAGCACGTGCGGCGCGACCTCCGATGCTACAATACTCTTTCAATAGAAAGAGCGATTGAGCAGAATCGGGGGTCAAAAGTGTTCGTACAATCTCTTGGAAGAAGCCACCTTGCGAAGTTGACCACAGCAAGTGGAGAAGTCGTCACTTCGAAGCCGTCGGTCCTTTCGGAGGTTGAAGACTTCTATGGCCAGTTATACGCATCGCATGCATCTCGCCCTGATCCCGAAAATGGGGACTCTAGAGCCACATTGACACGCCACTCCACCGAAGACCTGCCAGAAGTCAGTACTGGCGAAATTGAGATCGCTCTTAGACAGCTCAAAAACGGAAAAGCTCCAGGAGAGGATGGCGTTACAACAGAACTATTAAAGGCTGGAGGTAAACCGATATTGAGGGAGCTCCAAAAGCTTTTTAACGCTGTCCTCTTCGAAGGAAGAACTCCGGAGGCGTGGAGTAGAAGTGTGGTCGTCCTGTTCTTCAAAAAGGGAGACAAAACCCTGTTGAAGAACTATCGACCCATTTCTCTTCTAAGCCACGTCTACAAGCTGTTCTCAAGAGTGATCACAAACCGTCTTGCGCGAAGACTCGACGAATTTCAACCTCCGGAGCAGGCTGGATTTCGGAGCGGTTATGGCACCATAGACCACATCCACACAGTGCGGCAGATCATAGAGAAAACTGAAGAGTATAACCTGCCCCTGTGTCTAGCATTCGTGGACTATGAGAAGGCCTTTGACTCGGTTGAGATCTGGTCCGTTCTGGAGTCTCTGCAGCGTTGCCAAGTTGACTGGCGATACATCCAAGTGATAAGATGCCTCTACGAGGCTGCCACCATGTCCGTCCAAGTACAAAATCAGCAGACACGTCCCATACCATTGCATCGAGGAGTGAGACAAGGGGATGTTATTTCCCCGAAATTGTTCACAAATGCAATGGAGGATATGTTCAAGACGCTGCATTGGAAAGGACGTGGCATCAACATCAATGGCGAACACATCTCTCACTTGCGATTTGCAGACGACATCGTCATCATGGCAGAAACGCTGCAGGACCTTCAACTGATGCTGAATGACCTAGCTGATTCTTCTCTACGGATCGGCCTACGGATGAACTTGGATAAAACCAAGGTCATGTTCAATGAACATGTTCTACCGGAACCGATTTCAGTACACGGCACCGTTCTCGAAGTTGTTAAAAAATACGTATACCTTGGGCAGACATTGCAGTTGGGTAGAAACAACTTCGAGGACGAGGTGAACAGAAGAATTCAGCTGGGTTGGGCAGCATTTGGGAAGTTACGTCGAGTCTTAACATCAGCGATCCCACAGTGCCTGAAGACAAAGGTCTTCAATCAGTGTGTCCTACCTGTAATGACATACGGAGCTGAGACGTGGACACTGACGGCACGGCTGGCCCACAAGCTCAAAGTCGCACAGCGTGCTATGGAAAGGGCTATGCTCGGCGTTTCTCTGAAGGATCGAATCAGAAATGAAGTGATCCGACAGAGAACCAAAGTCATCGACATAGCTCATCGTTTTAGCAAGCTGAAGTGGCAGTGGGCCGGCCATATTGCCGTAGAACCGATGACCGTTGGGGAAAACGAGTTCTCGAGTGGAGACCGCGTCTCGGCAAACGGAGTGTAGGACGCCCTCAGGCAAGGTGGACTGATGATATACGCAAGATGGCTGGCAGAAGCTGGATGCGAGAAGCCGAAAACAGATCACAGTGGCGTGCAATTGGAGAGGCCTATGTCCAGCAGTGGACAAGTATGGGCTGATGATGATGATGATGATGATGATTCATTCATGGGAAACATAGACAATGACCCTTTTTTCTGGCGCACCCGCTGAAAATGACGCGGTCCTGTACTTTTATTTTTGACATATACATTGCAGGTTTATAGGTATGTTGGTAGTCATTGCTGCCATTCGTTCACACAAACATGATTTGAAGTTGTAAAAGAAGACATAAAGCTGTTGCCTTGAATACAACGTTGTGGTTGTGAGGTTTATTTTAGAAGTGTTGCAAGTAGTAGTCGCGGACATGCTGCGATGAACATTTTGTAGGTAGTTGTTTTACCTATACCTTTCCCAATGAAATTCGCAGAAAATATAAACACTACTTGAACTCTGTATAAAAGAAGAGTAAACTAACGAAGCACTCTACACCAGACACATTAAATACACGCGTATGGCTGAACTGTATCACTGACCGAAACTTAGAGCCTATATATTTGCAGCGGTTTATTACTCAGTAAGTATAGGTACCGGCAACGTTCTTAGTGACCTACAAACGTAAGTCAGTACCGAAGGTGAGACGGTGCGTTGAGAAGAGACCAATCAAAGTTATGAGCCATTTGTTCGACGTAGGGCTCCACTGATTTACGAGCGACGAGCCGCCACCTCGTAAATATCTCTTCGTTCCACGCAAACGTATCTGTCGTATGAATAAAACACGACATTTCAACCATCCACGTCGATCTAACAGTCCTGAAGGATGAGTTTTTCCTCTGTAATTTCCTTTGTGCATGCATATTTAATCGGCGGTTATGCCGAAGCTGCGTAAACTTGTAACTTGTTACCTCCATAAGATCAAATGCCGGAAATTTCCCGCGAACAGCCTATAAACTCGGCTCAGAACCCCGACGGTCCCGCGAGACGCTCGGCAAACACCCTTACTCTCATTTGGAAGCAACCACCTCATCGGATATTAAAATATTTCTCCATAGTTCCCCTCGCGGTTAGCATGTTATATCGAGGAATGTTTCGCTTCTACGTTTCCTTCCTCATCGAAAACTTGACGGCCAATGCATAATATTACCACTATAATATACATATCAAGGC
The DNA here is from genome assembly GCA_012932125.1 of Conopomorpha cramerella. Lineage (NCBI taxonomy): Eukaryota > Metazoa > Arthropoda > Insecta > Lepidoptera > Gracillariidae > Conopomorpha > Conopomorpha cramerella. The sequence continues at coordinate 71,801 of SJJU01000681.1, read as the reverse complement.
AGTAATATTATCAGGGAGATGTGACGATAAATTTGCCAGCGCGGCCGTTAAGGGGGAGACTAATGTTAGTCCGCCGTCTCTCACAATCGCGGAAAACAGTTTGCAAATAAACTTAGTAGAGGTAAGAGCAAAAGTTACTGGCTTACAATTTAAAGTTGGCCTTTGGCGTGGAGTGGCCGGCGGCAGCGAGGTGAGACAATGTGGCGGTCGCGCGTCGTCAGCGGAACTCCGTCAAGTATTCACCGCTGGCATTTGAGACTACTACCGTCGTCGGCAGCGGAGGTGCACGCTCAAACTGCACTTCAACATACAAATGCCTTTTATTTACCGAGTGTTGTTTGAGGAATATCATCGGTATGTGTCGAACAAAGCGCAGTTGAGTCGGGGTGGGTAGTAAATTGAAGTGGGTGAGATATTGAAGTCTATTTGCATCCCGTCTTGTCGGTCGGGCGGCAGCAGCGAGCGGTCGCTCTGCGGAGTTAGTTCGGCAGCCGGGGCGCAGGTGTCGCGCCGAGATGGCCTCAGCTATTTACTCTCAACTCTATTATGTTGGAACTAAATGAGCACTACCTAAGTCTACTGTGTACCTTATATAACTAACCGATTGGATTTCATAAATTTATTATAACATGAATGATACTGTAGAGAATATTAATAATGCGGATTGGTAGGTACCGAAACAAACGGCCTACCGACAAACCGGAGGATTCTCCCGCTTTCACGAGGCCCCGACCAAATGTTTAACTGCTACAAAATGAAACGGTACTTTGGGATTAGATCGGTGGTTCATATCATATAGTTCGTAGATATTATTGTCCAGAAATTTCGTATTCTGAAAGTTCTTATCTCCCTGTTTGTTGTGTTTGTTTTTGTGAGTTATCTATGCTACACGTTATAATATGTAGGATTAATTGTCTGGTAACTATAATTTATAAGTACTACGTTTTATTTGGATAGATTCCCATATACGTACCTAAATATTTTATTGGGTTAGGTTAAATATCGAAAAGTTACTACGTTATTCTTGATAACATTTAGTGCAGAATTTTCGATTATCTTTTCAATTATCTAATGTATGTGCAAAATCATGTTCAATTCAACATCTCTATTCCTACATAAATTACGTGCTTGGTGAACTTTTGTTTCGTACGTAGTGAATCTTTTAATACATAGCAGTACTTAATAGGTACTGGTCACACACAAACTTCAGTCAATTACATAGTACATAAATGTCGAATAGTTTTTGACACAGTATGTTATTAGTTTCAACATACGTCAGAGGCCTTTCAAAGAGTTTCATATACCTATTCAATTAAGGTAAAAAACGGGGACCCATGTAGTGTGTAAATTGAACCTAAACTGTCGGGTACAATCAATAACTACGGACATAACGCTACACCTATGGGGTTGATTGATTTCTTTTATCAAATTGACGAAAAGCTAAAATGTTATTGAACTGTAGATAGATGGCTAACGATCAATCGTAGTTTATTTAATTTTGTTCACTTTTTCCGCGAAACGGTCGGCAGTACAATAAAGTAACGAATGATTCCCGGGAGTGAATGACATTGCTTGAAGTAAAAATGTTTGATATACAACATGTACAGGAAGTAAGGAAGAAAATATCCCTTTTTCTTCCAAAGCGGGGTAGGCAGAGGCAACTAACCGCACTAACAGGATTTATATTAATAAGTCAGTCGTAAAAAAAAAAAAAATACACTTCACGCCTTTAATCCCAAAGAGGGGTAGGCAGAGGCACTTGCTAAAGCAAGTACCCAGTCGTAAATAAGTTTCTTTTTACTATTTGTCCTAGTATTTTTTCAAAACTCTTATGCTTAAGCGCTTTCGGCTAGTGATGACCAGTCCCTGTTTACATATACGTGTGGTTTTTGCTTTAGACCTATTCATGTAGGTTAAAAAATACATAAGTAGTAGCACCTTAGATACAGCAGAGTGCTCCGATGTGTCAATTTGTGGTCGACAGTGAGAAGCGAGCCAGTTACGCCCCACTTGCGTCTCAGTCGCGCGCGAGACGGGGCTAAGCTGGCTAATTCAATTACGCAACAAAGATAAGAACTATTGTGGCTTGTATTAACGAAGCTTCAACCTTATTACGATACTCTTTAATAGAAACCTCATTTATTACTCCAATAGAAGAAAATGTTACAGTTTGCAGTTCAGCTTTTAAAGACGTTCCAAGCACAGAGTAATAAACCTAGATAGCAACCTTACTTTATCTCCCGACCAAAGCAAAAGTTTTAGCATAACAGTAAACTGCGTGGCAGCCCTAGTGCTTACCGTAGCTGTGAAAATATACAACGAAATAACATTCAGAATTGTAAAATACTTACTCTGCAGCATTTTTTCCACCGCGATGCAGCATGCCCGCGCGTGCCATCTCACGCGCCGCCGCTGGAACAAAACAAATAAACCCCCATTACCAAATGGGTTCAGATTTAACACGTACAGTCGCGGTTTAGGTTCCTACTTCGCTAACATTACTTATTTATGCTCACATCCAACACTACAATTAGGTGAAATTCAAAGTGAGAGTGAGCTCCATAACTACATATGGAAACTATTGTCGATGGTGGAAGGCATCCCAAAGTAAATGAAAGGTACAAAAGATCACAACGGGTTGAATGAAGTGGATCCATCAGAACCCCCGATGGTCAAGATAATGTATTTAGACTTAAAATATACTAGAAGATCATTTGTCTAAAGGCTTCAACGAAAACTTTTTACCTCAGATCTGCAATATGTGAAATGAATTTTAAGTATTAGCAAATTCGTATGACAAAGGAGGAAACAAGCGGTTTCTGTCGTGCTTCAGATGTTAAAAAAAAGTTGTCCCTATAGAACTTCCACTTTTCTAAGATCCTTTCTTCGTGCTTACCTACGTTATAAAAGAAAACTTTGTGCAAAAGTTTCTATTCTCTATAGTTTGTGCCATTCGCTGATTGTTAGTAGACCAGCAGCAGCAGACCTTTTATATTCAGATTTTACACAAAATAATAATATTGTGAAATATTTATTCGATTGTTCAAAAGTGTTTAGAGAAATTGTGCGGAGCTGCTTTCATATATGTAAGAACACAATCGTACGTTTTCTCTTCAAACTGTCATTTCCTGTTCTAGCAGCCTATTTCTATTGAAATTATATATCTGTACTTTAGTAAGAATAAGCTGCGAAGCGTAGATTTCATCGTTTGATCGTGGAGGCATAAAACACAAAAGGCTCATGCAAATGTTGGGACGCGGACGGCGCCGTGGGGTTCCCTCATATCAGATTTCGTCGCCATGACTACTGATTCGGCCTCCAAAAATATATTGTTGTTATTTTTGCGCACCCGCGGTAAGTACACGACTCCCGCAGAACATTAAATAAGCAAACCAGGTAGGATTACAGGCGCTGCCACTAGAGAGATTCCATTTTGATCATAAGGTTCGAACCGTAGAAGTTCGAACAGACCTTTTTTGTTTTATCTATTTTCCCTCAAGGACAATCATACATACGGGTCACGATTTGTATTCTCAAGGGGAAACTGCACCGAAAGAGAGACCTCTCTGTTAGGTTAGGAGAGAGAGATTCCGTCGAAATATATTTATATTATATTAGTTAATAAAATATATGTGTAGCGAATATAAGTTAGCTGCGTGGTAAAGTTTTCGCTCTCTGTCGGTAATGCGCGTCGTTTACAGCCCGAAGTTGGCAGGTGGCTCGCCTGGGCGGGCGCTGACGACGGCGGGCGGAAAACTAACTACTTGAAGTGCCATCCCTCGCCAAACTGCTTTCGGAATATTTCGATAATTAGTTGAACATAGTAGACTGTCCTTAACTAGTATGTTTTGTGATCACTACTAGTTCAATATAGTAAAACACATTTCCTTGGAAATGAACATTAAACGTATCACAAACCTATTTGAAACGATTTTATAGCCCTCAGTTTATTTATTATTTATTTTGAATACCAACAGAGGCTTACACAAAATATACAAATAACCATGTAATTTAGATTTTCGACGTGTAGCCGAAAGTATTAGGTAATCTTGAGATTTTATCCTAGTCATAATACTCGTAGTATCGATACTCTGATTTGAGGGATAGCTGTCACTACACTTGTCAGCTCTCCTCTCTCTATGCCTTGCCTACCCAGGCTCTCTCGCTTATTTACCTATAATATTATGAATACCCTTAACAACTGTTACGACATTATGGAAATTAAATACCTACACCCAAAAATCTCGCAGTTCAAAGACGTAGACGTGTGTCGTGACATATCCTATGTAAGTTCAAAACAGCCTTCAACTTCAGAATGAAACATAAGTAATCAATTATTACTTATTGAAAAGGATAAATTGATACGGTAATTATGAAGCAATAATTAACTCACTTGACCATTCGATGCGGATTTCTGCACGCCAGCTTCTTACTCAGGATCATCCCAAATACCTGAAACAATGAGCCAGCTATAAGTAGGATGTCGGTAAAACAGGATTAATAGTCGTACTCGTGGGTAGAGGCAATTAAAATCTCATCAAATATTTTACACAGGCGGACTGGTTCGCTGAAGCAGTCGCTGCTGGTAACCATTAAATTAACCCCATTCAGCAAAGCAAACGAAAATTTAATTAATTATAAACCAGAACTCTGTAACAGATCGGGGCACCTGAAAAAGAAAGTAAAATTAATTTCGCCAATCGGACGGCCGAAGTGCATACGTCAACGATGCCACTGTTTAACAGTTCCGAATAAGTTTATGAACTTCAAATTAATTAATATCACGCCAATGTTGACCGGGAATATTTTCGTTCATATTTTTAATAATGTTCGTCCCTGCGTTCGCATTGTTTGTATTGGTATATCTTGATGATTGAGTATCGAGGACAAAGATGGGGCAGTGTCCCGGTGACATAGATCCCGATGACCCACATGGGAGTGCTCCAGCGAGCAGCCGCTCGACCGGTCGCTGGACCACTACTCTCACACAAAATAAATAAAAGGAAGGCAAAGCACACACCGATAGACCGGTCAGGCGATTGTGGTCACCAGCGCTTTGATTGCCACTTTCAACTTCAACTCTAGAACTGAAAGGATCGTTTGCGATCTCGTAGAATTGCCACTTTTCACCTGTGTGCGGCGATTCAAAGCGCTTGATAAAGGGCTTTCAAAGCTTTTAGATTTGCAGTCACAGTAAACACATTGAAAATGCTTTTATATCCGGCTCTTATGGGACACTTTGACAATAGATTACTGTAGATCGGTTTGCACACGATTGGAAACATTTTAGGCAATCTGTATAAATTATTATGCAAACCTACATAATACATTATATTAAATTATAATATATGCAGCTGTTATGTGAGAATAAGTAATGTGACGTGTTATGCGCGGTGTTACGGTACATTATCGCATCAAGAAAAGTAATCGTTTCCCTCACGCCATCCGAACATAACTTTTCTATCGTGGAAATGGTGCAACGTTTTGAAACTCCGCAATAACAGAAGAACAGATCGGCACATACCTATAACGTGTAGAAACCATTTAACCGTCGTCGTCGCGTCGTCGGTTACAAAAGACAAAATAAAAAAAAATGAAACTGAATGAAAAAGTTTTGAAAAGGGGACACGTTCACATGGAGAGTTTTCGCGAGGTACGATAGCGAAGGTTGATTTCCCCTTTCGATTCTTGTTGGGCGTATAGTTTTTTGTCTCGTTCGATGGCCGTTGTTGGATATAGGTTTGTTATCCTAAAGTGAGCGAATGTTGCTAGTGGCACAGGTAGTGTATTGTGCAGTTGGCTGGAGCTGCGCCGGCCTACATCCTCGCGCGTCCCAGTTGCCGCCCGCCGGCCTGAGCTATTAAACTCGACCATGTGTGTTAACCAGTTTAGTTCCTGTTACCAGTTAAACAACACGGCTAGGAAAAATAAAACTTTGAAATAGGACAGCGGTATCAATAACGGCAATAGTATTGGCTGAGAGTTGCTTGCTGCAGCCAATACGCTTCCTGTTCGAATCGCAAACTGCTCTCTCCTGTCACAACTCTTAAACTACAGTATAGCAACTACATCCTATACCTAGACAATTCGAGCATAATTAATGACGAGTTTTACGGAACAGCATCGATATTCCTAAATATAGTTGTATTTCCTGTCTATGATTGCAAATGGAAAAAGATTCGTATAATCTAAATTTGCCGTCGCGGAAGTTCGCACAACTCATACATAAATATGAATCCGAAAACCAATGAACGCCTATTTTGGGAAATTGTGTAAAAAACTGTGTCGTTATTTTCGATATAAAGCAAAACGGAAGCACAGCGTTATATGAGTGCCAAATGGTTTGTATAAACCGCGGTGACAGGCCCGCGCTATCGAGGCCGGCTGCAGGGCTCCGCTCGCTGCAACCACAATCAGATTTACAGACTTACAGCCGGCGCCGCTGCCGCTCCAAGACTTATTGCGTCAGATATCCTAGACCTCTACTGGTGACAGTCGCCGCACAAATTTACACCACATATTTTATAACACTTATTTCGCATTCATTAACAGGTCACCATGACGGATGGGATGAGGTCATATCTGACTTGTGACCCCGTTCGACCGCGCCAGTAGGTAAACCTGTACATTTGTAATATACGTATTTAAACAGCGTTCTAAAAGTAAAGTCAAACTACGTAAGGAAACCTGCACACCGAAAGTATAGATCCTATTGGAGATATGCCCATCAAGTCATCCGTCCCAGGTGTAACATATATTATAATGTTTTGTCATCTACTGTCTGTACCACTATGCAACGCCATTAATAATTGAGAAAACTAATACACATTAAATACCCCTAAACTATCGACCATTTAGTATAACTAAAATTAAATGTAGGTACAAATTTATTTAAAAATGGCTAAAGAAAAAGTATTTTACAAAATTTCCAGTCCAAGCCATAGGACGCTTGTCTGCCTTGCGAAGAAAATGCAAAGTCTAAAAGGCTGAAACTCTTATCAGATGTCCGCAAAGCGGCCGCCTGTCTCGAATACTTATTTACTTTTCTCAACTTGAGAAAACACTTTACTTCGGCTGAAAGCTGATATCGAAAAAAGGCAGGAAATTAATATTATTTTTAACATAATAAGTACCTACTATGCAGAGGAATGGTTATTCCGTAATCTGCATTTTATTAGCTTGACGGGTTACTTTATAAAACGAGATTACCTGTGACATGAAAACGATACTAGGAACTAAGCCGACAGGCTTCAGGCTTTAGCTTTTGATTGGATCGAGCATGTGTCGTGAGTTTTCAACCTCAATCCTTTTCAGCGATGCGACTAATTTATGTTATGGTAATGTCAAATACAAGAGCTATTTGAGACGAGTGTACACATTGTGTTTGCTCAAAGACGAGATCAAAAGGGAGTGAAGGCGTGTATCAAAGTGTGTTGTCGCTGGCGCTATGGGAAAGTCCCGCGGGGAGGTCGCCGGCTGCGTGGGGGTGGCAAGTAGCTGCTTCAAATTTTACACACGAAACACCTCGCCTGCCAAACCTGCGGCAAAGGGGACTTATTTTCAACATGATGGGATTTCGCCTCTGCGTAAGTGAAGGTATAAACTATTTGAAACAAAAGTGCCTGCACCAGAATATGTTAAGCATAAGTTCACACTCATCTTTCCCGTCCCTACACATTATTATTATGGCATTTGAGATGTTACTATATTTCGGCTCATTATTATTAAGGACTAAACGTAAGTTGAGAGGATAAAATTTAAAACTGAGTTTTTTGAATAAATAAAAGCACTTGAAAGCGAGTGGGGCGAAAAATTCCGAAATGTAGAGTCATTTCTCTTGAATATTAAAACGAAAAATTTCAACGACAGACCCAAAACTTTCCGAGTGTGCCCGTGGCAGGGAAAATCGGCAAAAATATATTGTATGTCCTTACTTAAGCTTTTACACAGATATTTTTATAAGTTACATGTTACACAACAAATCGGTCGACGATTTCAATAGATTTCTGTAGATTAACCATTGTTAAATACTGCTGCAGAAGATGATAGTTTATCAAAATAATGTATATGAACATAACGAAATAGATGCGCACAGAATGAAATAAATGTTTGGCTTTATGAATTTAAGATTAAGCCAAGTTATCAGAGAAGTTACGTACCTGAGAGCCGTAGGCTTGTGACTGAGATAAAACTTTGAACCATTCGCTTTTTGTTTCTCATTTGTAATGCGAATTTCTTGTCGTCGCTCAGCTCTGTACGCAAAGACTACATTAATCTCTAAGTAATGTTCCATGCCTGAGTGTAGGCCACGGGCCTCTATGCCTTGCTGTCGTAAAATTTACCAACCAGGCCACCACATTATCTTCTTGAAATCTTAACTTTGTTGAAGAAATATACATAGTCAAAAAAAAACATAAATACAGAACAAATTATACGCCGGCTCATTATACGCTTATTTTTTTTTTGCAAGTAACTAAGTGAAGTAAAGGGTGAAAGAACTGGTTTCTTGGAAATTGACAACTTGAAGCTAAGTGTAAGTGTCAGAAAATCCACAAGTTTTAATTGAAGCTACTAAAGTAACCACAATCAGAATATTACTGGGCATGCCTTAGAGCGGCGTTCATTAGTTTCATTCTGAAAACAATACCGAGAATCCAGTATGGATTTCGAAGTTGTTGATTAAATTTAAAACATTTCAATCAAATCAAAAGTTCGTGGCAACTATCTGAAATAGCATTCCCTTCACCATTGTGTTCGGTATTCATAACAAGTCACACGCAATCGTTGCTTGCTACTATTTGGATGCATTGTATAACATTATTGCACTTTATTACAGGTTTTTACCTTAAGGTATTAGTTGGGTAATGTCGTTCAATTTAGATATCGTGTGCCTTATGTGTACATTATCGATGTATTTTTATATTTCTAAACACCCACCTAATCCTCTGAAATAATTGTATTAAAAGGCGTAAATACAGCTTGCACTTTTATTGATATTCTTAAAGAGACGTTTTTGTATTTAATAAATCTCTCATATCTCTCTTTTGGATGTATACTTTACGAACAAAATGTAAGGATTATATTTCTACATACACGGTTTAATGAGAACCTGCCGTTTGTTCTGTATATCTCGCATACTTGGCGTAGTTCACTGCACAACTATGCCATCTACTTGAACCGAGGAACATTGTAACATCTTTATCAAATTAAATTATGTTGAACTGTGTTGCAATGCAAACAGAACAAATCTCAAGTGAAAGAAAGCAGTGAAAGTACCAGCTTTGAATTCACAAACATATCGCGAAGGAAACAATGGCAGCATTGTTCGTTTGTAAATTGGTAACAATAATTTACGCAAACTTCAGGCGAAGGTGTAAAAATGTATGAGAAAACTTTACTCTGTGAAGCTCACCAAGTTGCTTCGCGGGCTTACACGTGTTTTCGGCGGAGGGACCAAGTAACGATATTACTTTGTGGAAGAGCTATAATTTGAGACACTTCTCAGGATGAAAATGTTACGAATTTCGTCATAAGTACCTAATTTATCGTGTTTTCCGTGAAACAAAAAATAACACAGTTACTTAAATAATTAAGTGTTCTTTTACAAAACTCTTGTAATCCCTATCCTTATCAATAAGAAATCTGCAATAAAACCTATATATATGCATTATGCTAATTGCTCTTAATCCCGGATATTATGATATATAAAATATAGTATTATACTTATACGGTATAAACAAATTCGGTGTGTTTTATCGTTATTTATTTATCCAATGTAAGTTGGTATGATCTCAATGAAGTAGAAACCTATGTTGTATTAGTCACTGTTAATATCCCATAAAACGTCCTTTGGGGTTAATTTGATTTCGTAAGGCAACGCTGTTCGAACATTTGAAGTGCCGTTTTTCCTAAACGAGGTGATTTCTGTAATCATTCGCTCGTCGGCTCATCCCGGATTGATGGCCGACATTATTCTTGTACAACGTTTTAATACAAACTGAGGTAAGCAAATGATCATGAGGACAATCAATTACGATTACAACATCTTTTTAGTTTTAATTTTGGTCCTACGTAATACTGAACTTATGATGAGAACAATAAAAACGGTACAGTAATAATTAAATTGAAATATTTCGGCATCTTTTGAAATAATGTTCACGAACACATTTAAGGCAGAACGTATGACGACGGTAATATACCTATGAATATAGTAGTCAATACAGCTCTGTGTAACAAATCTCTTTTGGTGCGCACTGAAATGCTTTGAACTTACAATTATATGTAGCAAATTAACTTTTAACTCTGGACATAAACTTTTAAGTCCAAACAAACATAACAATTTGAAGTGTTTTATACAGTTTTGGAGGAGAAATGGATGAAATTCCTTTAATCTGTTTCAAAACTATCCTGTGATTTTCAGGACGTAAGTAGTAAAAGGGATATCCGGTGTGTGAAAAGGATTAATGGGCGATTGGCTATCCACGGTTTGTCTAAGTCCCAATAGTTAGCCTTCGCAGTCACCATGTCTACCTACCTACATGACAATGAAAATACCTTTTTTTTCATTAAAAAAAATCGAATGATTTACAATTCAGTTAATCGTTGACTGGAAGAAATAATCAGACGTGAAGTAAATAAAACACGAATCGAAAATTGATTGACGAATCTGGTTAAAATTACACAGTGGCGAAAGTCAATGAATACTTAATATAAAAGCGTTCCAAATCAACATTTAAGAATCACACGCGGTTCAATAATTCAATAGTTATTGAATGTATTTGAGCGGCAGTGATTCAGATGCAGGCACCGCTCGCAGGCCCGCAGTGACCCGCGGCGGTGGGCCGGTGACCCACCGGTGACCTGGCGACCACACTGCTGCACCACATGCTAATACACAATATCAATATGAATTTACTATGAACCACGATTCATACCAATGCCTATTGTTTCGGTTGCAGCACGGAAATGTATTAATTAGTCATGCGACGGCAATGTGTAGTAAGAGTGCTATTATGGTACCTATATGCCATACTGTAGCCTGTACCAGTTCAGGACATAAAAATACCAATACACCTTCGCATTGCAGTTATGATTTTTTTAAAATGGAACTAGTCGGCTTTAAAACACCAAACAGTTGAGCGATAACTCACCACTACGGTTTGTCCTATAGATCTGTTGTTGGTGCAAACCTCGTTAGTGGGTAATATCCACACAAGAAAAAATAAGTAAACATACGTGTTGATTCATTTGTTTTCTACACGGCCTTTATGCTTCACTTCCACATCGCGGTGCTGTTTTATAACGGGTCTAGCATTATACAAACGTACAGAACAGGAAACGAATAATTGTGGTCTGACTTCAAGAAAACGATCACTGGATCCTACTGTAAACAATAGGTATCATGATTATGGCGTAAAAAAGCACGAAAATTCAATTTTAATTGCATTCTTTGAATTTCCTACCCGTCATAGTTTTGTCCAAGACAGAGATCTTAGTTTATATGGGGACCGGCATTTACCAGCATTTAAAAACCACCAGGTTATCTCTAGGGCTATGCAAAGTTCGGATCGGAAACTAGCAAAAATACGCGAGTGGTCACTATGTGAATTTAGTAGATAGACCGTAGAACTGTACCTACAAATTCGAAATATCTTATTATAGCTTGAATTCCAACAGTTATTTTAGGGTTTCGAGGAACCTATATTCGTAGAATAAACTATTTTGGAGGGTCCATTTGGTTTTGTGGAACAAACACTCAATAAAAGTCGTGCCGTCAACCGTGATAAATATAAACAAGTAATGACGTGTAAAATGCAGTTTTTATTACAGCTTTATGGCGTTAATGCCGTAAACATTATATCACTGTCTAAAATTATCGCATCACGGAAATCTGAAATACACACTTTGGTGGCACAACAAAGCCGCATTTCAGACGCAAGAGCCATCAAGATTTTCACGATATTGGTCTAAGATTATGATTTTGGGACCCCTCGGTCATTACATTATTATTATGTCCGCATTATAATGTATTGAGTCACTTCCTTACATCTATTTTCCTTCTGGTAAGTATTCTCCTTTATTCATAAGAAAACGATTTTGCCCTGACTGTTTTGTGCAGGTTTTTATTTTTATACCCACATTATGTAGTATTGAGTATGTCTGTTAGGACATCCCGATAACAAATAAAAGCAGGCATTCGGATAAGAAGATATACAAATTGTAAATCAGTAGAAATCGTATTGTGAAGTATAAAGTGCATAAATGTCTAGTAAAAGTCCGATGACCTTAGGCTTCAATTTCGGAGTGACAAACTTTACAAATAATTTTAGCATGTGTCACAAAAAGCAATCTTTTTTCAACATTTTTACTCGCTACTCGGTCAGAACATTACGCAAGCAGTTAGCTCATCTGCGACGTCCATCCAAGACATGAATAAAGAATGAAGAGCCCATCTCTATTCAAAGATGCAGATGACTATTTAAATACTGTGATTTACCGTGCTGACGTTTCTAATGCCTTGAAACAACGCGGTAATTATATTCGCATGGCTCACTAGGTAATTGATTATTAAATAAGCAGGTAGGTACGCTGGAGGTACGGACTTAAATATCTGAAAATTTCACTGAACTAAAAATGTAAATGAGGGTAAATGTTCTAACAAAAAGGGCGAAAATACTGATGTTCTAAAAAGGCTGGCGTAGCGCGGCGGGGTAAAACAACGTAATATCGGGCTTGCACGAACGAATTACCATATCACAGAACGTGAGACAAAACGGCGATGTTCGGTACTTAATTAAGCAAGAACGAACCGATGAAGCGTCGCTACACGCCGAAACTCCGCGCTCAATTGCCGCTTTAACCTAAATACACCTACAGCAGAATCGTGTCAAGGAGGTGATTAGACATTTGCGATAAATACGGGAGCAAATTCACCTCTTCCAATTTTACTGCATACCTAGATACTAAATAGGGTGTCATCGTTTTTTATCACTTCCTTTTATGTCTCCTTCTATAATTCTGAGTATCTTCAAGTCACGGTTGAATAGGTGCCTAATAGGCAAGTGTTCTATCCAAACAGTGATCACCTCGTTTGCCTATGTGCATCTATTGTAATAAAATCAACCATGCCGCTAAGTTAGTTAACTTAACTAAATGTTATAGCCTTCATCTATCGACACTACTTATACTTATACTATGAAATTAAGATTAGCACTATGAAGCTTAATTAATAGCATCATCTTCGAGACCTAATAGCCTTCACTAGTTATTTGGGAAATTGAATTGGACTTACAACACATTACTTGTAATCTCACTTTTGATTTAAGGTTCTCGTGCGGTGAAATAAGTAGGAACATTAACGATCGTTCCATTGTAGGACGATAAATAGTCCTTAATCAAAGCGAATCAAGTTCTCTTAAATAGATAAGCATCATTAAACCACAGAATCATGTGGGCGGTATAGTCCTAATGCTTTAGCGTACCAAAAATAACAAGTCATTTATAATTATTCACTTTCTCTATTAAGACATATCCTCGAGGCACAAAAGGCTCCTTTTATGGGGAGTGTTTAATAATATTTTTGCTAAACAGCTTTGTGTTACGAAATACTTTCTCGAAAATTTTGTTCTTTGGTCGGCAACGAAGCTGTGTTTTGCGAGGGCGATAAAAGCAGTTCACACCTGGGGACGCCCGCTTCTGTCTCCGGCCGCCCCCGGGATTCGCCTACCATCCATTACTAGCGAGCCGACTTCCTGCTTCCCCGTCAATTCTCATACGCAGAATCATTTTTTATTCTTTTGTATTTAAAATTCAAACGAGCGTGGCTTTTGGGGAGAAAAGAGGAGTCATAAGACTGGGAATGCACAAAGAAAACTGAGAATTTGCCGAATCAGCACAGATTTTTTTCTCAAACTCAGGAAACTGCTCCCGGGTGTAAGTAACGTTGTTTACAGGGGACATAATACTAACTTTGGCTGGATGTTAATAAAAGTTGCACAGTCCACTTCTAAACCGTTGAGTTATGTACAGAGAGCGACATAAAGCAGGCAGTATCAAAGTGTCCTGACACAGCGCCAGAACTGGCTCCAGTTTGGCCGCGAGCCAACGACGATTCTTCACAATCACGTTATATTGGATCTGTTATACGACGATGTGCAAAATCCTTCCCGATATGGCTGTAATAATTCCTAATGACGTACTTTCATTGATAGCATTAAATAGTATAGTAAAAGATACATAATATTGAGATGCCGTACTAACCTGTTAACGGATACGATGTCAATGTCTGCGCTAGTCAATACAGTACAGTACAGTACAGTGATGTTCTATTTTATTATATTGAAAATGTATAATATTTTCTACATAACAAATACATAGTTAGAAGCACTCATTCAGACACTAGTGAATTAGCCAGCTCGACAGCTGGTGGCTTTTACGTGAAGGGTCCTCGACGGGCGTGAAGGCAGATATTGATATTGGCAGAATGCGGAGTGCTCTCGTCGCGCGACGTCGCGGCCGCGAGGGGCGCGCTGTAGCTACTCCTGCACTCCACGGCGCGCCGAGGAGCCTCCTCGCCGGCGGACGAGGCCGCGGGGAAGACGCGCCTGCTGACATTGTTATTGCTTATCTTGCTCAAGCGTGTGAACGAACGGTTACAGCTAAGATGCGTTTCTTAGTTTTGCATCAGATTTATAGGTATTAGGTACACTATCCGTATATAATGATTTAATTCAATACTATGCAATATATGCATAGCTAGCTTTTATTTCACGTGGTCACTTCTCATCATGATAAACCACTTTTACTATGGTACTAGTGGACGCCCCGCGATTTCATTCGCGTAGTTTAGTACCTGCATCCTATATTTCAAGCGTCTAACTTGAGCGGTTTATCATACAAAAGTTTTTCCCCGATAACTCCCGTTCCCATGGGAATTTTCCAATAGCCTGTTGCACCTAAGCTTTAAGTGTACTAAGGTACCTGCACCCCAAATTTCAAGCGTCTACCTTGAGCGGCTTAGATTTTTCATACAAACGTTTTATCCCGTTAATTCCCGTTCCCGTGGTAATTTCGAGAATTCGTTCCTTAGTGCACCCCTATGGTACCTAAGCTACGTCCGTTCCAAATTTCAAGTCCCTACGTTTAGCCGTTTGGACTGCGTTGATATGTCAGTCAGTCAGTCAGTCATTCAGTCAGCTTTTCATTTTATATATTTAGATGTGCACTTTTACTAGAAAATGGTTAAATATCTTACTTATACGGAAGATATGCTCCAATTGAATTCTTATTTTGTGTAGAGAAAATTGGTGCATATACATATAGTACCTGGACGACCGAGCTTCGCTCGAAGTAAAAAGATCGATTCTCTAGTTACTTCAAAACCAAAACGTCCCCGCACCATCCTACGTATAGCATAGTATTACTACTCGGCAATAGATGTCAGTAAGAGTCGTATTAACAATTTGAGCAATTTTTCATACCCGAAAACACGGTTGGAAAGATGTTTTCTAAAAATTAAACCTAGCTAGATCGATTTATCGCCCCCAAATCCCTCTACATCCCAAATTTCATGAAAATCGGTGCAGCCGTTTCCGAGATTCCAATTATATACATATATATATACAAGAATTGCTCGTTTAAAGATAAAGATAAGTATTAACAACCAGATAATAATAAATGTCCGCATGCAAGCGACAAATTGCTGCGGTTTGTGCTAGTACTTAATACCATGGAAGATATCATATCAACGCGATCCAACGTGATGGTAGAAGGAGCTTCGGTATAGTCGTTTGAAGCCGAAACGGCAGTTTGGTTTGATGTTTATTTTTCTTATGATGCCTTCAACATATGAACCACTAATTATTCTAAGGGTCTTGTCAATTGTAGTTAGGTTTACATGTCTTATAGGTACACTGTTTATACCTCTACATTCGCTATATATGTACTGTATGTAGAATATAGACGAAATTTTATTAGAAAATTCAACCTAATACTCGTCATGCTGCAAAAAAAATATTTCTTATCAGATATTTTTTATGTATTAGTAAAGTTGATGAATAACATACGTGAAAATGAAAATGAATAATATAACACAAAATACATAGGTAGATAATTGCATACGTTAAACAACAAATTATCTGAGATGTATAAAGATCGAATGTAAGGTAAGGTGTTTCCGACTGTCCTTTTCATGGCACCTTTTGTAAAGCCCCTTGCTTGAACATCCATCATCACTCTTGATACATCGTCGGATCATTTGTCAGTGATTATATAAATTATGGGGAAGGCGTATTAACCAATACACAGAGGGCATGACGAGATTTTTTTGTATTCGTTATATCTAAATGTAATAAGATATACATACATGATAAACGGATTCTTGGACTAGCCGAAGAAGTAAGACAGAAATGGCTGGCTAAAGATTCTTCTAGGATTCCCAACCAAGTTGTCTTGAAAGTATCGGTTCGAGTATCGGTAAGTTTTTACAGCTTTAAAAAAAAGATCTTTCAAAGTAATTATTCTGATACATTAATTTCTGAGCGTCTGTAGTCCAGTTGGTCGGATACTTGACTCGTAACCGGGAGGTCGCGGGTTCGAGTCCGGCTACAGGCCGTGTACTAATGGGACTCTTTTTCAGAGCCTATGTACGCAATGCAACGCTCGTACGGTGAAGGACAACATCGTGATGAAAAAATCCCGACGCACCACGAAGTGTGTAACCCCTCTAACGCCGATGGCCTCACCCCTGTCACTTGATTAAATACCTTGTGAAACCGTGAGATTTGCTTATTAAGCAAGTGCCTCTGCCTACCCCGCTTTGGGATTAAAAAGCGTGAAGTGTATTTATTTTTTTATTAATTTTATTAATTTCGTGTCTTCGTTTAATACATGTTACGGAACGGAACAGAGAGGTGCATATCGTAGTTGTAGGTACCTACTTATATGTTCATACGGTGAGATTTCCTGAACTAAGTCTAGAAATAGTCCTGTAGCTCGGATTAGAGAGGCTTGTGGTTTATGTGGTTAACAGCATGCTCATTCAGGCTTCAGTTGATATCTCTCCAATCGGGACTGTGTCCGACAAAGGACATAGAGGGTTAAATTAAGCCTCTTACATAGTCACTTTCCATTACACCGAGTGCTGTTGATTAGGCACTACAAAACTGTAACGAATCAACATAGACTGTGGTTATACCAACTCTGTTATTCCGAAAGAATGATTACGAATTCATAAGTTCTTTTTAAATGGGGAATTATTGGGGGATTATATAGGTAAATTACACATTTATAGAACAATACATTTATATCTTTTAATTTCAAAGTAAGACATTGCTAACCAAATACCCACGGTTTAACTTATACCCAAAGTTGAAGGTGGTGTGTTTATTGGTTTTTCCTTCATCGCAACAGCACTACATAATGTTACATAGGTATGATTTGTTGCATTTGTTCAATGTGGATTATTCTGATGGGTATTTTATAAATATAATGTTATAGCCAAATAGTACTTTTGCTACCGGTATCCCGAACCTTAAAAAAATCCTGTGAAATTGTTGCATATCAATGAGGTAAACTAGTAAATGATGTAAGTTTTCTGCACACAAACAGCAACAAATTGCAGTCAGTAAATGAGGTGTAATGGATCCACATGTTACACAACTATGCTCATTGTTACAGCCAATTGAATATGTAGGAATGACTGATTTAAGTTGCAAATGGTTTACAACTACTTATTTTAGATGTTTTAGCGTTGCGTAGCTAAATGGCAAACAAAAAAAATACAGGTTTCTTAGACGTGATTTTACAAAATGAATAATTGATTACTACGAAACCCTCAGGGCACGAACCTCACTCGCACTTGACCAATTTTTTGTAGTAAATTACTAAAAGCCCAGACGGTATCGGAATAATTATAATTTTGTTTCAAGAATCTTCCTCCAGCTTCTAATGATGTTTTGACTAATTTGCGAGGAATAAAACCCTCTCATTATCTCGAACAATAACACAAGTACTCACAAAAAATAATAATAAATCGTGTCTAAAAGTTCCTAATGCTTAACGATACCAGGTATTCAATGCTTTTACTACCAAATCGATATCACCGAAATAGATTTCACGCCAACCAACGTACTAAAATAGTTGCTCTAGTGTTTATTTGCAGTTCCGTAGTAAGAGGAAGTCACTGACTTGCACGCTTGGTAGATGGCATTAGGTAGTAACATTTCCAATTGCGAACCAAACTCCGAATCCAAATGCGGGTTTAAAATGGATCCCTAAAATGGCTTTGTTCGAATAACACTCGGACAATTCTGCGTCGCGTGAGAACCAAACTTTCTAACTTGCATCAAAATAATACAGTTAATTCATTGTATAAACTTGTAAGGTGTGCGTGCGCCGAAATCCATCGTATTATTACCCACGTTCTTTAATCATGTAATTTTCTCTTACACATTCATTCTTGATAGAGGATGTAATGTATAATTTTCTTATGTATATTACATTTTTTTTACCACATTAGGTTACTGTCAGTGACCTTCTATTTAAATGCGTGACTGCGATCGCTTATTAATGGTTGTGAACAATTACACGTTGAAGCTTTATCTTGTTCTCTAACGCAATCAGTCAATGTCTGTTTATCAATCACTTGTATAAAGTAAACAAAGTTAAAGTTGATGTGTATCAGGCCGTACCGCGTGTGCCTCCGCGCCAGCCATTTGCAAGTCGCAAAGTGGTCTCTAGATTGCTCTTCACAAACTTGGCCTGCGGAGTGATTGCATTGGCTTAATTGATGTTTTGAATCAGTGGTTTTACTTTTTGTTGGGAAATCTCGGTAGAAATCACTGCCTGTGATGAACACGTCAACCGTTCACGGAATACATTTACAATGAACTCTATATTGTGATGAATACGTATATTCACGAGATAAAGCTTCGTTCGTATTCGTTGATTAGTTTTATATTCCGCGACTGTACTGGCTTGGGTCTCCCTGATTATGGTTATCAAGGTCCTCATTTCACCGAGACTTCAGGCTGTCAGCGGTTATAAATTACTGTGATCTTTTATTCAAAGTTCCTCAGGTACACTACGGTTAACTGCAATCCACGTGGATTCTCGTTAGGTAGTCTCCTCACTCTACTCACTTACTTTTTCTTTTTCACATCGTTATATCACTGACAACGAATATATAATTCCGAGCATACAAGTTTTTCTGGAAAATTTAGTTAGTACGCTGTAATTAGTTTATAATAACATTGTTTTGTTATGAAGTATGTGTATAAACAAGGGAACGTCACCTGCGTAACGTAGACCCCCCTCCTAATAATAACCGGCGGCGTCCTAGAATAAGGTCGAGTGACGTCACGGGAGGGGACAAAAACAAGGAAAACCTACAAGGAGAGAAACATTTTTTTAGTTTAACCGTAATAATGAAAATTCTAATTGTGTGAAGTCCGACGTCGAATGTTTCTTGTCCACAGAATACTACGAAATGCCAATCAATTATTAATTGTTATTGATTCAAGTAATACAAGTAAAATAAAATCATGCCTCCGCGGTTTCCGACTTGTGTATAATGATCTGTGAGTGTATTTATTTATTAAGAAATAATTTAAAAAACTGCTTTGCACTTTCCTCACACATTATGAAAGACTTGTGTTTATTATTAATAAATGTGTTTTTATAATGTGAAAAATGAAACTCGAATTGTTGCAACTAATCAGTAAACGTCGCGGCTGAGGCGAGGCGGCCACTCTCCGCTGACTGCCAATCATGAGCCTGGCTGCCTCTCATACAGCTAGCTAGTAATTCCGAATCCTGCATAAACAGACACCTGCTATACATTTCATAAATAAATGATTAGCTTTAACTTCGGAAAATGGGAAAACATTGCCATTTTCCAAATATTAAGAAATAAAACCATTATTGCTATTTTGTTCGCATGTTTGACGGTATTATGATGTATTATGCAAAATGATTTTGAGTAGGGTTGTGTACTCATTTGCTATTAGTTCACGGTGTTCTTTACGTAGTAAATGTTTATGAAGAATTCATACGACTGTATATGCTGGCCAAAGACATGTAGTCAATGGACATACAATTTGTATATATATTTGATATAGGTATATATTTATTTTTAACAACTATCTCCCTTGCTTACCTTACAATAAACGCGCTGTGGTTTCATACAAGGGTTATTCAGGTCTACTGGAACTGGATATTTCGGATTTGACATACGACTGACAAGTTACGTTGAGTTTAATATTATCTTCTATTATAGTTATTCCGCCATTATTAATAAGGGCCTATGTTATGTTAATAGAAAATCATTGAAAATTTATTATCTAATTCTTTTTTTTTACGTCGAGAGTTAAGCCAAATAATGTCTTGCAAAAAGTTGAGGAAAATGAGTTAGAAAGCGGCCCCCTACGGGCTACTCTGAAGAGCGAATTATGCAACCGCGCATAACGATCGGGAGAAGAAAAAGCCTAGGGAAAAAGCAGTTCCATTAGCTGTAGGTATGGTTATGGTCTTGTGTCTCTTACTTTCATAACTTTAAACAAAAAAGAATCCACTTCAATTTGTAAAAGAGATGGTTTTGTCGTTCAACTGAAAAATAAAAAGAGTTTGAGAGAGAATTTAATTGGTGCTTCCCATGTGATCCCATTACACAGTAAGCACCTGTTCGGTTCTCAATTCGTTAGTTTTTTTATGTTTGTTACCTCAAACCTTTTTTAAACCTGGTCCTTCCCCTTTGGTCTCATTTAAATTTGGTTCAGTTCCGACCCTGGCATCTATGAAATAACCATAAATGTATCAATTTTTACTGGTTAAAGTAGGTTATTTTTTCTTTAAAGTAATTTGTAGACGTTAAGAAAAAATCAATTGCCACGTCTACTTTACGTGTCATAGTCTATGCATGTTCCAGGTAAGTCTGTACGACAAACGTCGCCGCAAACTTCGTCTTCGCCTACAACAGCAATTTATATAGAAGGCACGCTTTCAATTTGTTTTGATGGTAATGAAGTTGTTCAATAGAAAATGTTTTCTTGGAAATCGAACATGAATATTGTTTAAGTTCATTTTCTAAGGTTTTCTTCTGGTATCTCCTATCTGCACTTCTTATAGATATACCCTGCGGCGGATCTTTGTTTAAAATAAGGCCCAATTGTTAGTAACATTCTTTATAGTCGTACAAGTAGATCTTAACTCAGGGCAGTTTGTTTTGAAATGTCAAGACTCTCTTTAGTTTAGCTCTAAGCCCTAATTCAGCACGTGATCTCCTGGATTACACCGATTTCTAAGGAAATCAGGACTATCAAAGGCGATGCGATGTTCCATACTTATTATCTATTTGTGTAACCGCTATCGTACTACGTGTGCAACCAAGTCTAGTCATGCCACAAGTCCACTTTGCAAACATTTATCGTTGGGAGGTTGAAGCGTTCAGTAATCTACATATTGTAAAACGATCCATAATTCAACGAGCGCAACTTTTCATTCGCCGCGTGTTATTACTAACTGAAATTTCCTTATGCTTTCCAATACCTTTTGAAGAAAGTTTCGCCGACAACTTACACAATGTATCTGAAAAGGATCGATTCAAGGTAATCTTCAGAAGCCACGGTGGGACCGCAGCGGCGTCTGGAGTTGTGGTCCGGGGCTGGAGCTTGTTGCGCGACGCGGGCGGACCCGTCGCCGGAGCAGTCGGCGCCGGCCGGTCGCAGCCCGACCCGTCGCTGCACCGGTGCAGCGTCCCGATCGCGTCTAGACTCCAGACGCACCCGCCAGGATCCCTATCGCTCGTAAAATTATGGCACACGAGCGGGCCAAACTTAGCCGATATCCGGTGGAATACGTTTCCTCGATCTCTTCAATACTATTACTAAAGCGAATTCATTTGCCGCAAAATGTACCTGCACTTGTTAGTCCGGCTAACAACATTTTACAAAATGAATTTCCCTCTCGAGCTTTCTGCAAACATTTCTTCAAAGGGTAGGCCGTGAATTGTGAATAGATTCAAAGATCTTTTGTTGACCTAACCCTTTTAACATATTTGAATAGTCAATGTCGCCAGACTGTTTTCCTAATCTAAATAAGTAGGAGGGTCGATGTATGTACCTTTTCAATAGTGTCACAGTTTGAAAGTAACATTATGTGTTTCATTTTCAGGAAGAGAAGAACCCTTACCTACATTGTGTACTCACGTAGCTTAGGTTTATCTCTTTACAGCAAACGTAATTTCTTAGGTATACATAAGTACATCCTCATTGAACTTATCTGTACATACCCATACTCATAATATTTTTGTGTCGCGCGGGCTCTAACATTTTTATAGGAAGTTTTACTATGTTACTTAAACGAAAGTTGATGGATTTCGCTTTTCTGCTTCTAATCGGGAGCATCGATCCAGGTCGTATGTGCCCGAGGGACTTCCGGGACTGTCCCGGAGGCGACACTGCCGGTCACGTGCGAGACGCGCGACCCCGCCGAATGTACAACTCACGTGCTCGGCTTACTGATGGACTCCTCAACTGATAGGCTTTTACCGACTGATGCTGGAGAGCGGTGTGTGATCATTACTCTCACGTTACTTACCTATAACAAATAATAATACTGTTAGATGTTTAGTACACGAGGTACTAATGATTTTCTGTTCCTTTTTTGTACGGGAAAATAAAGTGAAAGAAATTATATTTTTTCCACAACGAGAAGGGCGACCTAAGGGATATTCTGAATTGGAATGAGATTTTTGAGCGTGGGGTTGACTCTATTATCGTCAATAAGCATAGTCTACCAGTTAAGTCAGAAATGACCTAGCCTGATGAATTATTTCTACAAATACTTTGTACCTCACTAGGAATTACCTATAGTAAGTTTATGTGTGTATTTTAGTTGTTACCAAATTATTTAGTTCAGTTCACTCAGGACTGTTACTGACTAGTTAGCTTCAAGTTAATCAGTTATTTTGGAATGGAAACCACCGTTATTTACAATTATTTTCCTAAACAAAAACAGCAGCGGCAGACAAAAGTTTCCAACTAAAAACAAAATACCGAGTTCGGTTGTCTGACCAAACATTTGCTTAAAATTGTTTCGGACGCAGTATGAGTGAACAAAAATTGCTCAACTTAACTTGTTATTTAAATATCCTGCCAAAACAACATAGACAAATATAAATGGATAAAAACGACCACGTTTTTGTAATAAAATTTGTTGTAGTTGTCTACGTGAAGATAATATTTCCTTTTTCTCTACGCATCCTGTTGGGACATATTGCATTACGTATATTTGAAGATGACCAGTGGTTTTACGGCAAGAGCCGGTTAAGCTGAACGGCCACCCACTTCCGCGCAGATTAAGTGCAAGATTCGGCTAATGTCTGCGGCTGCGTGTTCTGACATACAATGCCATGTTTTACGCAATAGGAAACATTTCGCTAGTTTATCAGTGAGAGTGCTAAGTGGAGAGAAACTGAGCCGACAGGCGACTACCGCTGGTATCAGCAAGCATCGTGAGACCTTTCACCTCGTAGCCCACGCAAAGCCTTGAATACTGAAACCATTCATCTTCTAAGTGGAAAGTAAAATAAAAAATATACCTACGAAAACTTTTCATAAAAGTTAAGTAACAATAGCTTTGAACATAAAAGCTAGTCATGTCATAACTAGACAGGAATTCCAAGCGCACACCTACACATAGTGTGTTTAAACAAGTTTGTTAGATTAAGAGGCGTTAAGTTGCTTTTGTTACTTCATAACCTAATTAATCTAAAACAACGTTTATGCAAATTATCCCAGTTAACCGGGATAGGAAACAAAAGCTCGGCTTATGCCACGTCTATCCTTACATTATCCGGCTGAGTGAACCTCTGGTGGATTTACACCGCGCAGTGAAATAAGTAGGTCCTTCGTGGTTTCTTGTGTACGGATAAACTATTGTTCATTCAGCAAACGTTAAACATGATATCATAATAAAAGCACAAAAGTATTATAACCCTATAAAACAACACAAAGACCTTTCTAAAGTAAATGAAACTGTCCCAGACATTTTAAATTATTATTGTATAGATAAATACGAAATACAATATTCCGAAACTGCTCCCATATCGCTTATGAAACCACCATAGAAGTTGAATACACCGTGTCTCTATAAGGCGGGCTTTCAGACATATATTTTTTAAACAAGCGAGGTAGTATGTTTTGTTGGTGGAAGGCAGTTCTTTAAATGATCTTTCCCTTCCACAATGGGAACATCCGTGTAGGGGCTTACCTGGGGCCATTACGAGGGTATTACATCGGTAGTTTTCACGCGAGGGTCCGTCCGAAGGCGACGCCTCCGAACGTGTTTAGGTACCGACCCAAAGGACACCAATTGCCTCCTTTAGGATAGTTTAATGAGCCAAATTGAATGATCTAGTTCTGGTTTTATGAGAGCAATTGCGTGCTTAGGGCCTGTTTGGTTAATCACTAGCATACTTAATTAGCACTAACGTACAGTTAAGGATTGACTGAGGGAACACTTACTAATTTTGTTTGTTGTTTTGAGCATTCATACATAAAAAAGGGATTTTCGGGGCTCTTCATGGATTACTGGCGACCTAGGTCCGGACTAGCCAGTTAACCTTTAAGTTTTGTCCATTTAAATAAAATATAGAAAAGGAATGCCAAATGTATAAAAAACGTTATTGATCTTAAAATGAATCAGTCTAAGTTGAAAATTTTAAAGTCTGTTCTCTGTTCATCAACAGATTTATTTAGGCAAAACAGTTTTGATTGGGTTTTCAATTTCTGAACTTGGGAATTTCGGTCATTTGCTACAGTAAGGTCCGTTGACATCATAACTTAACTTAATTAACAGAACAATAGTAGGTACATATGAAAGTAGGTAAGTAAGTATACCATTTATGAATTTCACGGCGAGTGCAATTTCTAATTTATAACTTCGTCATAAAGATGGAATTTAATTTCCAGTCCAAGAAACTCTTGTGCGCTATGAAAGCCGACTTCTTTGTTCTGTTCCTCGCGTTATTATTTATCGTGAGTAAATGTTATTTGTGTGGACGAAGCTCTCCACTATGCGTGAATGTGAATAACCAAATGTTGTATCATCATCATCAGCCCATACTTGTCCACTGCTGGAAATAGGGCTCTCCAATTGCACGCCACAGTGATCTGTTTTCGGCTTCTCGCATCCAGCTTCTGCCAGCGATCTCGCGTATATCATCAGTCTACCTTCCTGAGGGCGTCCTACACTCCGTTTGCCGAGACGCAGTCTCCACTCGAGAACACGTTTGTCCCAACGGTCATCAGTTTTACGGCTAATATGACCGGCCCACTGCCACTTCAGCTTGCTAAATGGCCTGTTGTATGTAAAAATTATAATTACCCTGTTTTGGGTATTACGGTTGCCTTTCGATTTATGTCACTACAGTCAGTGTAACTAACGACCGCTGCTGATGACAGATTGCACCTGAAGTCTGTCAAATGTTTGTTAGTACAGGGAAAAACATGTGAATTTAATAATTGAACTAAATGAATTGACGATATTGTTTTATACGTCTAAGCATACATAAGAACAGACAACGGGGTGCGACTTTGTTTTATATTATGTATTGATAAAC
Organism: Conopomorpha cramerella; assembly: GCA_012932125.1. Lineage (NCBI taxonomy): Eukaryota > Metazoa > Arthropoda > Insecta > Lepidoptera > Gracillariidae > Conopomorpha > Conopomorpha cramerella. The sequence continues at coordinate 46,183 of SJJU01000681.1, read as the reverse complement.
AAGCTTTTGACCACGGGGTTTATCTGCTGATCTGCGCTCCGTAGGGTCTATAGAAACATTTGTCTTAGCTTAAAACTGCATAATTTCTAAATCACCTTTTAAATAATGTATATAAGTTTTCGAAATTCGTGTCGTGTCGAACTTCCGTCCGCAAATGCAATTAAAAGGGTAAATATTTTTATAGTAATTTAACACGGCGTAGTCAGTTTTACATTGACGTCGCCCATTTTAGTGTCAAGTCTCAAACGCATTTCCTTAGCAGCGGCCGGACTGCAAAAGATTTAATTGAAACTGATTCACCTATTAAATAGAACGACATACATAGGTCGGTTGGTATTACGGCGTATAGATAACGCGACTATGATTTCCTTACTGTATTTATATAGTATTCTGAAACATAATACCTACGTTTAGGCTTTTGTTATTAGCTTTCGGCACTGTGGACGACGCACGTTACAAAAACACTTATTATGAATCATATATTATTTAAAAAACCCTATTACATAAACATAATTGTCCAAGTTATACAGTATCTCAAGGATCTTTTGACTGAGTACTGATTAAATTGTGATTTCTCATTACGCATAATTCTCCCTTTCTTGATTTGGTTTAGGTGCATTATTTGTGCTTTAACAGTGAACTATGGAACATTATTCATCAAAACAGTATTCTAGCGGCTTTAAGATTGATGGAACTTTTTAGCCAAGTGTATGGTCGGCAATGACATTGATCTCGGTCATCAGTCTTGATGACTCTATCTTTGCCACTAAAACATCAATAAGGCAGAGTTGTTAAATTATGACAAGTAAACTATGAACCTTAATTTCTAGTGATATCCATAGGAGTTTCGACCTTAGGAACCTTATGGTCGACCAGATTCTTGGCCGACTGTACCTACTTTCTGAATGTAATCAAGTACCTACCTTACCTATCTTGTATGTGTAAAACATACTGCGTCATTGTCTCAACAGAGTGTTGCATTTGTAAAGCGGGACAATGGAAGTGATGTTTTAAACAAAGAGGGAACGCTCCCGATTTCAGATTCCACTTGGAGATGCTACTCGCAGTAACAACAAAGTCGGACGAAATTCGAGACAACAGAGTGAGTCGATTCTATAAATTATTACTCAGTAAGCTGGTCAAGAGGTTATTTTCTCAAAAGACTTATACTTCTATATCAATACATAGTACCTATAAACAAAGTCGCCTCTTGCAGACTGTCCTTATGTATGTTTCGATCTTTAAAACCACTTAACGCATTTTGATGCGGTATTTTTGTGGAGATAGGACAATATATTTTTGAGGAAGGTTTATATGTTTAATACAAATGCATATATTATCACTGTTAATAATGTGCATTGGCAATTCAGCTTTATATTTATTCATAAATAAATACACTTCATGTCTTTTAATCCCCAAGAGGGATAAGCAGGCACTTGCTAAGTGAATGCCCAAGGTTCACCAAACGTACTATTTAATCCAACGTGACAGGGGGTTGAGCCATCGTCAGAGGTATAGAGTTTACAAACCATGTGGGGTATGCGGGTTTCATCACATTATTTTCCTTGCGCGGTACGATACGTACATAGGCTCTGATGTCCTAATGTACTACTTTACTTTATATTTTTTTTTCAGGCAAATCAAAACATGAAAGTTTAAAGAAAAAATATGGTCGGTATTTTAAAATTTAAAGTAAATTAACATTTCATTTTAACTAATCTATTTGAATGAAGTTTCAATCAATCATCCATTATCCTCAGAGTGGGTGGTGACGAAGAGACCCCTAAGCGCAGGTAGCATTTAAATATAATCAATAACATTTTTCATTTGTCACTGTATTAGCAATTATAATGATTATTTAACATTTTAAGGGGACTACTTCAGTGCTCAAGAAATGTTGCCAGTTGCAAAATTACTTTTTAACAAAGGTAAAAATAAAAAATAATATATTTTTGTGTAAAATTTTGCACATTACTAATGGTAATACTCATCATTACAGTTGATAAAAACGGAGGAGGAGGTATGTTAAAATGAATAAGTTCTAAGATCATTTTCATTGAAACAAAAATCGTTATCTTTTTTTTGTTATTTTGGAAGTGTTGGTGTCTAGTTATCTTAGAAACTACACTGAAACCTTAATACGTCCGGGGTTTCTGACACTCGTAATTTTCTTCATGCATATGTTTCTATAATTTCAGAAAGTCACGGTATCGTCAGCTCATGTAAAAGCCCTGCAAAGTTAGCCGACAAATTGTTCTCATCTATATGTGAGTCAAGATTACACATAGTTAATAAATGTTACAACTGTTGTGAACTGCGAAACAATTCCTTAAAGAAAAACTATGTAATAAATAACCAATCTGTAGATAGCCTACAAAGTCACGAAGAATGCGGAAATAGTAAACAGAGACATTTTCCCAACAGTTCTAGTGGACGCCCAAATCGTTCGTTTGAAGTGTAAGTATCGTATAGAATACAAAGGGAAACTTTGTTTGCGTCCGCAACTTTGAAAATACAGTTTGATTCGTCGCGGACTCATCCATGTTAGTTCCAATTACTGTGACAGTTAACTGGATGACTATTAATGTTATTTTATTATTATTTACTACTTTCTGTTGCAAACTGGACCCAAAAGAAGTTTTATCCTTACCACGTCTAAAGACGGTTATTGTCACCGAAAGTGTTAATATTTTTTTAAAGCCCAAATTTTCACGAATTATAAGCTTTATTATAGTCCGAGTGCGTTCTGGAAATGTGAATTTCAACTTATGACATAGTAACAACTAGAATATTGGTCATTCGGTACCAATTCTCCTTGCGTTTCAGCACTTTTATTGTAGGTCTATGTTAAATCCTACTAATAGATAATGCAATCTATTTTTCAATGTACACGATTGCCCACTCTCTAATGCAGCTCCTGTAATCCACTATCTACAATGCTGTACAATGTAATTAAAGTAATCAATGAATATTGAGCTAGATACCGGGGGCGTAGCCTTCTGCAGTAGTTCTCACGAATAAAGTACATACTTAAACAGCAGATGGTACAGAAATTGCTTTTCCTTACTTAGATTTTCAATAAACTGTTTATACTTTTCAACTATGTTACAGTATTTGACATCCCCGTTCTGGATGCATTTCAAGCCTTGGCCATAAGTGATCCACGTATGTACGCTACTCGATAAGTGAAGTACATAGATAACTTGAATATTGAAACTTATTGAAAAATATATTTTTTATAGCCAAAGTAGACAACATTACAGAGTTCATACACTTTGTTTTCGATAATTCAACCGGCGTTGTTGTGAAAAGACGTAAGTAATTTCATTGGGATCTACAAGGTCAAAAGATCATTGCCATTGGTGAGTTTTCATGTAACTATTTACTTATTGATCTCACTAAAGTCTTTTTTCACTGTGGAAGGGGTTTTGGAATAAAATAGTAGGTATGTAATTTTAAATAATATTAGCCGTAGAACTGATGACTGTTGGAGTAAAAGAGTTCTCGAGTGGAGAGCGCATCTCGGCAAATGCAGTGTAGGACGCCCTCAGGTAAGGTGGACTGATGATATGCGCAAGATGGCTGGCAGAAGCTGGATGCGAGAATCCGAAAACAGATCGTGCAATTGGAGAGGCCTATGTGCAGCAGTGGACGAATATGGGCTGATAATGATGATGTACTTTTACTAAAACATTCATATCAACGTACTACTTACTGGTTTTCAAGAAAATTTGTTTATTTCAGAGCAGGAACGAGACCATGCTGTAAGTCAATTCACGTGTAAGAATAACATTATGCCACCGTTGTAATTTCTTCTCAAGGCCTAAAACTTTCTTAACTTTTATGTGATTAGATGTACCCTGGCCGTTCATCCTGCTCCCGTGGGATAGCCTATGTGTTATTTTTAATTGAACTCAATCTTTTCTCCGTACAGTTTAACATCAATGAGATTAAAACTGATATAGGTACAATTTCAGATAACTCGAAAAACAATTCGTTCTTATTAAACATTGAAATGTTTTGCAAAACATAGTGCTTAATTAGGATCTTTAGTCCAGGTAATAATTTAAAGAAAAAGATTCTATAATCAACATTAAAAAGATAGCGTACTAAATAATAAACATGTTCTTTTTCAGTGCTGCACAAAGTTCTTTCTAAAGAAAAGAAATTGATTGCTAAATATAAAGGTAAGCTAGTCCATTTTTTACAGTAGAGGTATTATTACTTACAGGTTTTAATTAAAATGTTGTTGTACCTTCATAATTCGTATATTATTTCGTAATAATTTTCCATGTGTCTTTTTACAGGATTTCACCGGAATAAATCCTCCATGCAGAGCAATAAGGAAAATATGGATGGTGTGTCTTTAGTTAATTAAGTTGCTTTTCTACAGGTTATCCCAACATTTTTATTCCTTTTGATTAGATGCCAGTTATTAACTAGCTGATCCCCGATGTTTATGCTAATGCCTACGTGTTATTTCGACTAGAAATATCGTTGTGCGTCGTAGTTCGTAGTGCTTATAACATTAGTAGAATAACGATACGTTTGGTTAATCCGGTTGCTGACTGAAGTGTGTTTAACCCACTTCTTACGGGAACAAAGTATTGTCGCCAAATACGCAGATTTTCGGTAGTGAGGTTCTTTTATCATAGACCTATAAAATATATCATAGGAATAATACTGAAAAATATCTACATAATCTGGGATAATGCGATAGTAACAAGTGGGATTATGTAAAAAAAACATGTTACATTGATAGTCGTGTGTGAACTGAAGCAGGGCGCGTGTTGACGAGCCCCGTGCCGCCCTCGAAGGGGTCCTGCCGCTGGCGCTACTCCTGCGACGACCTCCAAGTGCCCTTTACTTGCCACGTCTCCAAGCTCTGCCTACCGCTTGACGAGAAGTGTAAGTCTCGCATGTTTTCCTGTCCCTCTATTTAGCCTCTCGAGAACACTTTATTAACTTGGGTCCAATTACTGTTATTATACTTGAATAACCACTATACAACTACTGTGTAAAAGTGGGTACCGCTTTCTTAATGACAAACGTTATACATTGATTATTTTTACACGTCAAGTAAATATCAAATGATAATGTGTAATTTAGTTATTTATAGAATTAATTATGTGGGATTCACAGAAATCGGATTTATTAACTATAAAGTTGTAGACGTAATGAATAGAATGACAAAAATGAAACGAAATGTAACTGGAAAGTTGGAATTTGTTGCTTGAAACTACACTTGAGACAGAAAAGGTTATGATGTAGCAAATTAGTGTGTTTGTAGTTACGAGAATATAACGAGGAAGTATGAGTGCGAAGTTAGTAGTATAACTATTTATTTGTATGAATCCACCTTGTTCGGAAATAAGGGGAAAGGGGGCTGGAAAAACAAATAAGCGAAGTAATAAGGAAGAAGAAAACATCCGTCCTGACCTCTGTTTATTTTCGTAATATTTAACGTAAGATCTATTTCATTGGTACATTTTGCAGGAATAAAAAATAAATAAACATGAATCTCTTTTTTTTTCAAGTAACGAAATCAGAAAAAGATCACAACACATCCATGAAACTGTTCCGGCGATCACGTAAGATTGTATTTTTCTAATGTTGCACTTATACATGTTTTCTTACTAGCTCCCTAATTAATCCCTAATATCTACATAAGATACTTGTATACTTGATGATATGACGATTTACTTAGCAAGTTCCTCTCTGAGTATTTGTATACACATTGCTGTAATAGTAGGTGTATTTTCTGTAATGGAAGAATAGTACGTCAATTTATCTTTATAGTCGACGATATCGTGGTCGTACTTTCTGCGCTTAGACGAGTACAACACTTACTATTTCTTAATGGAAAATGCGTTTATTTACGTCGAAAACACAGAATGGCAACATCGTGAAATGCTCAAATCGTGATTTGTTGGTTTCGTACGCAAAACGACACCGCTACCCTCTCATTACCTTGCTACATAGAAACACCGCGGTACTGGCCATCTGGCTAGACACTGTTTTCTTTGATTACTTACTTAATACTATAAAGTAGAGTTTGTATTACAGTGGGATTACATATGGTCGACGAACAAGTTGAAAGAATTCGTAAGTTATATTTATGATTAACAGTTTTATTATATCATTTATTATATCATAGTGACTTATTAAATTAGAAAATAATAATAAGTCACTATGAAACATTCCTTCAATGAAATTAATATTTTACGATATTTAATAATAATATTAATAGGACATACACAATCAGCTGACCCCAAACTAGGATAATTACTACCCTGTGCTATATCTACCATTACTTATACATATATCGTAAAATACTTACATTGATAAAACACGCATGAAAAACAACAGATGTCTGAGGTCACCATTAAAGCTTAAAGTACTCATGGGCATAACGGACAAAGCAAATCATCGTTTTGTTTACTTACTAAATTATAATAATTTATTTCAGTTGAAATTCGTTATTTGACTATACGTGGAAGTGAAAATAAAATTATGGGTAAAAATTACTATGCCTTATGTTGTATGCAATTAGATGAGAAGTAACAATTAACAATACTTCCTTTTGATTTCAGCATTAGAACCAATGGAATCTTTGAAGGAATATTTCGACAATTTAAGAAGTTGGCAAAAGAATAGTAAGTAAAAATTATGGCTAGTTTCAATGTTTTACGGTTAGAGAGTCGTTAATTTCATACAATTTTAACAGTTAACGTAAGGTTGGTTGTGTCAAAAAAGTGTGCAAGTAACCTTCCATCACGTAATAGGAACCAGAAGTTAGACGAACAACTCATAACACGTTCATGGACATTCGACTTAAGATATTATATTTTTTATTGTTATCTTATTACCACATATTTATTTCAGCCAAAACGACTTACAAAATACCCGTTCACATCTGAAGCTACGAACACCTAAAAGGAAAGTGTCGTCATATTACATTTATTTTTATCTTCGAATTAAACAGTCACAAAAGATAGTCTACTCTCTATGTTACAATATTTTAGACAAATTTTGCACTAAAATGTTTATTTTTTAACCTCGCAATGTACGAGAATCAATTAATGAAATAACCCAAAGAGAACATATTCTTATTGGATTTTAAGGGGAAATTGTTTTTACATGATTTAAGTCTAGTTATGGCTTGTTTGATCATAAGCATCCGAACCGGAAACAAGTGAGATCCGAAGTCATCGTGACTATGAACTTCAGTATAAACGAGTGATGAGCATTTATTCAGACTCCACTAATGAGGCGGTGAAAGTTATCATCTCTGATTGCGTGTCATATATTATTATAACATAATAGTGAAGTAAAGTACAAATAAACTGTACGACGTTCAGTAAAATTAAGCTTTAGAATGACGTGACATTATTAGTACTAACTTTACTTGTTTGAAAGAAACTCGCGTAATAAAAAAAATACATGTTATAAGAACATTATATATTTGTTAGTTTCAAATCATTCCGTAATTGACGTGACTACATACATAAATGCATGTTGATAATGATTATATCTGAAGTTATAACAAATTGTTACTTATGTAATAAATTCTGGTTCTTGCTGTTGTGGTTTGTTTAAATATCGTACTTATGAAATATTATAAATATTTTTGTGCTGTTTTTACACTAATATATGCTGAAACATATTTATTATATATGAAGACAAAAACTTTGACAATGTTTTTTCACGAGTAACTATAATAAATAGCACATTGCACAATTCGTGTCAAATTACATGCGTGTACTTGCTTTGACAGTACTATACATAGGAACTAACACTGGAACAAGACAAAGAAGATGGTGACAACATTACTACAATGCTGGTATTAGAGGTCTACAAATCCGATACATAAAATGCCAACATTGGCTAGCCACTACCTTTTTTAACTTAAAATTATAATTACACGAAAAAAATGTACACGAAGACGAAACATCTAAATTCGCCATGACATCTCACAAAAGGATTAATATTTTCCAGCCTATAATCGTAGACTAACATTAGAATAATATCGTTGACGTCAATCTATAGACGTCCACGCATTATCTAAAAGGGTTTTATTTAAAATGTCAGAGGTGTGTGGAGCTGTTATCGCGCATTAAAGGGTAAAGGTTACACGAGCTAGTCCAAGGTGGGTGCTATACGCCGCAGAACTGGGACGAGGCACTACGGAAGTTAAATGACAACTGACTGCATTCATGCAAACTGAAACACCTGAGCTTATACCACGAACAATTTCCTCAGACATCGAGCCCAAGTGGGGCAGCAATATGTTTACCTCTCTATAATAGAAACGTCCGCATTTATATCACAACATAAAAGGAACTGACAATGGCGACCGAGACTTTGACATTGAATCTTTAAACAAGCTGTGCTTAGAAATGGCTATATGGACAGCCACAACAATGTTGTTCTAACAATATACTCACACTGGCACCGCATTAAGTTGTGATGACGTACATAAAGACTGCGGAAATTAAAAAGAAATTCTTTTCTCATTTCCTACGTTCTCCTTGGGAGGCTATTGGGAACAACATACATGTACTGCTGATTTAGAACGTAGAAATAATGATACCGGATTTATATGTGCCAATACTCGATGTTAGAGGCGGAAGGGATATCCCAGGATACCTATCACAGTGACCCTTAATTTTGTTCATATAAATCCTGTCAGGTCATAAAGTGACCTCGGAAGTACCATTTGTATCCAAAGGGTTTGTTCGTCCTATAAAGGATTATGGACGTACATGACGTACGTACACATAAAGCTGTAAAGTAGATAATAATAACTGTAATAATAACATTAATATTCTCCAAAGATAAGGTATTAAAACGGTTGCTACTTAATCATAAGAAACGCAGCAACTGCTAAGACTCATCTGGTTTTCAAATATAGCTTGATCCATATTTGATAGGGCGGAAGAGTCTTCGGTCGGCTGGGGTGCGCAATAAGTATTCGCTTATTTCATGTAACATTTTAAATTGCAATAGACCCGCAAGAAATAAAACGGTATTTAATACCAGGAGGATTTAATCGACTTGTGTGAAACAGTTTAAAGCTTAATCCAGGTACGGCGTGTAATTCCGATACTGCGGCGCAAACAACGCACTCCAATGAACAAATGGCCGATTAAAGAAAATAAAGACCTTTTACCTCGTGGAATCTCTACTAAAGACTATTGCGAATCGATATTGTTGTAAACAGTAGGTATACAAGAGAAACAACGAAAATGTTTGAAGTGGTTTCTGATCGACAAAAGCGAATTCTGAATGGATTCTTCAAACAGCACAATATTGTGAGAGCGTAATATTCGGAATACCGGTAACTTAATTGGAAATTGGTAGGAATTCAATTTCAGTTTTCAGGTCGGGATGCATGTAAAGATGGAGCAAGTTGTGATTGGTTGGGCGACGATGGAGACTAGGTACATTTAGCTGGATTACATTCGTGTTTCAATCAAGCTAGTTATATAATTTACTTGGTAGTCGATGGCGATGGTCATCGAGATGGCGGCAGGGAGCAGTTTCAATTGGCTTTCAATATCAGGTCCCGAATACTGGCAACTGGACAAAGACAAAGAGCTTTATGTACTGTTCCATTTGCTCTTTCATGCTGCTGACACATTTAGATTAATCTTGCTGCATTGGCATTAGCTCGCTCTATCGAATTGCTGCTAAATTAATTTAGTACCTACCTAGATATCGAACATTTCCTATAATATTATTGTTCCTTATTAAGTTTTTCTCTTTGTGTATATACACTACCCTACCGTGATGGTTTGGGGGGCAAAAAGAATGACACCCGATTTATCAGAATAGTATTTCAAAATTCAATTTGATTTCTGATCCTCGTTGTCCTAGACGTGACCAAGGAGCGATCTCTTCAAAATAATCGTCTACATCACGTTAAATTATAGAAGTGAGTCTATGTACGAGTATGTAAAGACCAAACGTCAAGTCATCGTCGACGAATGTATTCCGACAGGTTCATTTTTCACCGACTGTAGGAAAAAAAAAACGTTTAGCGATCTGAATTTTCTCATTTGAGTTTTACACTTTCAAGTATACGGTGCACTTGTCCCCTGTAATTACAACATTTATCACGCTTAGCAGCGGGGCTCGGCGGCGGAGGCGGCGGTGGGGCTGGTGCCACATTTGCGGGAATTTTGCGACTTGTCGTTAATTTATTGTTTTCGTGAGCGTTTAATCATAAAAGGTAATTAACAGTGGCGCCTCTAGGGAATAAAAATACAACGACATAGTATTAAGCCTGGCCAATTATTGTTTTAATCAATCAAAACAATAGACACCTTGGATATTGTGTTGTAGTGAAGAACGACCGAAATGGGTCAGAGCACTGCACCTAGGATGATGGTCGCGGATTCGATCTCGCCTCCGACTTAATGTGTGAAGTTTACTAAGGCATTTGTTGTGTGTGACTTACTATTTAATTGTAATATGCTGACGTATTTGTGTATTGTATGTATATTGTCTCTATAATCTGTGTAGGCCTCCTACTAGACTACCCTAGTTTGATTTGAGATCAGATGACAAGTTTGTGTGAAATGTTTCTGGATATTATTATTATCCTTACTAGCTATTAGGTATTTCAGATTTTAGTTGAATGGAGGAAATTACATGCATAATAAATAATGTAATATGTCTGTAAGGGCTTAAGCTCACGTACCGAACATTGAACTGAGTACAATCAATTAATATTCGATCTCGTTGTCACGGTAGGGGTGGCAAAGCGGTGACACCGCACAGGTAGTTTCGTGTGGTCCCGTAAGTGGATTATGGTGTGTCGACTATCGGTGGTGTGTCTAGGTCCACTAGGCTCAGTGCCGCCACTGTACTGGCGGTGGCGTGGCAGTGACGCACAGTACCCACTGGCGGTGGTGTGGCTATGACGCACACGGTGATTGGGAACTGCACCAGGCGTCATGGCTTTACCTCGGATGTAGCTATGCTCGGGAGCAATATTTCCGGGTCACTTATAAAATTTTAATAAATAATTCTAATTTTAATACCTATACGTATTTAATACAAAACAACAATACTTTAGGAATGTCGCTATTTTGTTGTTTTTAAAAACTAGAGTTTTCTCAACTAACTCTCCTCGATTGCGAGATATTCAGATGTGTACCTACACAAAATTACGTTTAACCCGGATTTTTGCACACGAGCGTAGTATTAGCCAAAGTAGGTAATTACCGTTCCTTGATTGAGAAATCGCGAGATGCAGACTGTGTACATTTGATCATGGGGATATTAATGGGCGCCTGTAAGTACATTTTACAGACATATTTTTCCTAATATCAAAATGAAATGAAACTTCTGTGTCAAAACAGCTAAATAGACGATATACCTAATACGAAACAAGTGTGTCGTTAATTATTAGGTACTAATTAGTAATCTGATGAAATTAGGTCACCGCCATACCAAATGGTCGGGTATACGGACCCAGGCCATGTACATTAAGAATCAAATGGTGCTATTGTTATTCAAACAGATAATACCTTGTAGTAACTATAATTTCTAGACACCTAGGTACTACTAGGGGTTCGCTGTAATGTTATAACTCCGGAACGGGTGGACCGATTTCGCTAATTCTTCCTTTGTTGTGCTTATTAATGACAGCAGAAGGTTCTTGCATTCACTGCTGGACACAGGCCATCCTGGAGGTTATACTAATTTTATATTAATATTAAGACAAGACAACGTCTGTCGAGTCCACTACTAGACAATATATTATTTTTACACACACTGTCTACGGTAAAATGATTCTACGCCTACTGTAAAAAAAACATAATCAATATAATCAAAGATGGAATCGATCAATATAGCTCAAAAATAAATCTTAAGTAGGTACCGCAAACTCATTACATTTTAAATGTTTGCATGAAAAGGGAAATCAAAGACTGATATTCTGAAAACAAACATGGGCAGTAAACATTCGCGTCCGATGCATACAAATGAAAAACGAAAGGCAATATCTCTTGTGGTGGCGTGTATGATGGATCACCTATGGACACACGACGCAGGTATACAGCCAGCTTACACTGAACTATTTGTAGTACAACCAAATAAGTGTCAAAGTCCAGGTTATTGGCTTGGCCGAGAGAGTGAAGCAAAGGTGGCGGTGTCAGTGCACCAACAACAGAGAGTGGCGAGAATTGATCATATGGAGCCAGCTGTGAACGAAAAAGTTTAACCCGATAGCGACTCGATTGATGGTGAAGTGGATTTTTTCATTTAAACTTTTGCGTTTCATGAGCCAGCGATCGATGTCGCATTGTCATCATTTTTAGAAATAGTTCTTTATAAAAGAGCGAACATTGGAAATACAAACTTTGAAATATCTAGCGAGTAGCACCACGAATATCAATATTTGAGATGAATTCGGAGCTCTATTCAGCGTAGCGCTATTTGCTTAACCCTGTTTCAGAGACAAAGCGTTCTTGCTGCGGCTGCTGCTGGCGGAACCGATGCCACGAACAAATGGATTGTCACACTCGCCATACAAAAACATAGGAAATCACTCCATATCTTCAACGCACTTGTGATTCCATTCGCAAGTTGGAGAAAATCTTTTATCCCGGTTGCCAAACCCGCTTGTGCGGAATGACCCATGGTCCGGTTTTTTTTTGGGTATGTTCGGCTATTAACGTTGTTGGAGCCTTGGACTTCGACAGCGAACCGTCAACGAAAATATGAAGCAACTTGTTCAGATACAATGTTGGTAAAAATTTGGAAATCAACTTTATAGCCCGGACTCACAGGTAAAGCGGTCATCCATCTAATGACCACTCCTATATTAACCTTTGTAAGCAGTTGCAATGCACAATACGTATAAAACGCATTCATGTAGTTGTAACATATAAATCTATTTTTTACATAATACAATGTTACAATACAGTGCCGTAATAATACGCGAACGAAGCGAGATACCTCTACGTTAAATATGTCTCCTCCATAAATAAACTTAGATTATCCTATTGAACAACATAAAACTCTGCATGACGTAACAGATAAGTTCGGAAGTAAACGAAGTTACTTCTTAGAAAGAAACCCTTCCGGTTTGATAACAGTTTCCCAACTTAATCCCCGTATACAGATACGACGGCCTAATCTGTGAAGTATAAAGGAAGGCTCGGGAAACTTGTTCGTCGGTTGTCGGACGAAGAATTCCCTGGTGCTCCCCTTGAATGCAAACCGGGAAACTTTCCCCCTAAATCAGCACCGAACCCCCGACAAAGCTAGCGACAAACACACACCAATACAACCAACTTTCATTCGCTTCCAAAGATCTCTTTTGTACCTACTTTTTGTTTTGTTGGCCCAATGACAAAGGAAATCATTTCCATGATTTTCACAGTTGCGTAGCTTTAGGTATCTACGAGAATTCGTTCCAAGAGAATTCAATACCATGACTATTTTTTCGCAATATGAAAATAACCGAACTGTGCACCTACTGGTACTGAATTTGGAGCGCCTCGCATACAACATCGCAGTGGATTGATGCAGCGAAATTTTTTGCAACGCATAGAACATTCCTCACCTATTAAACGCTGAGAAGCTTTTTCAATAAACTGTTGCTCGCAACGAGCGCAGCGAAGGGTGCAAACAACAATGGAGCAATACAAGCAAGCTGCTATTATCTGGCTGTAACCTAGTTTTGGTACTCCGGCAGGGGCTAAATTGCCAACCAGTGAATTTTGCAAATGAAGCAGAATCGTCTGCCGGTAGGAGCTGCAAAGTGCTGAGGAGCCGCGCGGATGTGGTACCTTCTTTACATTTTCGACGTACTCTTACAATGACCCAGTAGCTTACCAATGCTCTGTGAACTCTACACATACGTCCAACGTAAAAGTAAACCATCCAACCAAAATCAGCGTGGTTTTTGCAGAACTTTAGGGTGACTATGCTCATTGTTGGTCTCGTTATACCTCCGGTTTCTGTATTTATTTCCGTTTCGTTGAATAAACATTGTATATTTACCCCTGGGTCTGTATCGTGCAACGTCGCCGCCGAATCAAGGTAGTCCTGAAAAAGAATACAATACGATTATTATTCGAAATTACTTTGTTTACCAAAAACTTATAATCACCAATTTTATTAGGTTGTTTTTTATATTTTGTATTACCTAAATAGCTTGAACGTCTTAAATACAGACTTGTTTATCAAACTCGGGCTTTTCGTCTTCTCACTTTTGCAACAGTAAGGTACATTTATGTCATAGAAGGAAGCTACAGTTTGTACCTTAAATGGACGAGTAGAAATCGCAAACAAGTTATTTGCATTGTAAATCAAAGGATTAGAATACAATCAATAATGCTTAAGTATAAATGAATAATTAGTTATATGCGATTGTGTGCACCGTTGTTGATAATCCGCATAGACAGCGTTTCGTACCCCCCTGGGTAATTAGCTGGTCCTCTACGAGGGAGGAAGTATATGAGTTGACTTCCTGATGCTAAACCATATTAAATCTTTAGTTCAAGGCAACAGGGGTTAGAACACCAGTTGATTTACAACCGCGCCATGTGCTCGAGGGTTCCGGTGTTTCAGTTCTAAGGACACTCAAAATCCCGCCAGAGTTGGCAAGAGGGTTCCGTGACCAAAAATATGAACTGCCATTGTTCGATGGAGGGTTGCGATTTGAAGAGGATCAGGGTAGCATGCAACAAGACAATGGGCCTTGACACACATCCATCAGATACCTATTTATTTATTGCCTATCGCGACGTCGCGCGCGTCGTACGCCTGGAAATTGCTTCTATTTATAACACTCATGGAATTTATGTAAAATAGTCCCTCCCAAAAATTATAACAGTCAGTCTTACAATACCTATCTTATATCCTATCCTATATATATATAGGTTGAGAACTGACGATGATATTATACAATTAAAATTCGTGCTATAATTTTCGCATGATGATCGCGCGAACCGGACAGACAAACATTGTAAAATAATTGACTTGTAGGTAATTTATTAAACAATCACCTACAGACATTCCTTTAAGTTATTAAGGAAGTTATTGACGGCATTTCCTAAATATGACTTTACATTGGTTTGACTGATGATAGTCGGAAAATATTCTTTCACCTTCTTTGGTAGACGGGCTTAGGCTGAATACGTTTTTTTATGGTGAGAAAGAATTCAGAATCAGAATATAATTCATCACCGCTGCTGACATCTTGTCACAAGTGCTTTTAAACGAGGCTATTTTCCGTAGATAATTAAGTTTTTACCGGAAATTATTATTATTTAGGTATATACCGAAATAAAGCTACAAATACAAAAATGCGAATTGAAAATTGACTAGCTGATCTGTAAAAGTATACAATAAACGCGGACTGAACAATACAAAACGTATTGTCTCTGAAAAATACTCATCCAACAGCACTTCAGTACACCTGGAAAGCGTATTCACGAAGCGAGCTCGAGCGAAGAAAGCACCTTGCCAGAATTCCAAACTTAGAGATTGTCAACGATAAAATGTCGTCTCTCATTGGCAATTCCCTCGGCAAGGTGTGACGCCGACGAAGTGCAGCACATTAAAAGCATCGCTGCTGCAGGTGATGTAATTCCTTAATTAGGTTCCTCGCAGAATTCCGCGCCACTACTCCACGGGATAACCGTAAGGATAGCACAAGTAATAGAATTTTAATGACACGTAGATGAACGTATATCTTTAAATTTAACCCCTTATAATAATATTGTGTATATTAATGTTCTGTGCGTTCTACCGTTTCATGAATGAATATACCGAAACATGTACTCGCAAAGGGTTTCCAATCAACGTTCAGTTTGCATATTCCCCGTTCGGTTAAGCTGCAAGGCATATAAATAACGATCTGAGGGGAGCCGGAGTAGAAAATTTCGTAGGAATTATACGAAGCGGCGAGAAATCTTGTTTTGACATCGGCCGCAAACCCTTCGGCGGTAATTTTGGCTAAATTTATGCAATTAACTACCTCGAATATTGCAGTGAATCTGAAATACACTTTGAATTATTGCTCGCTTTGTGTCTACGCCTATTTTCATTTGATCAAACTTTGTTTAACAAATGTAACAGAATCAGTGGGATTTCGTTAGTTCGAATAATTTATAATACAATTATTCGACCTAATTAAATTATAATACTTACACAAATCCAATCATTGCAAAAATGGGATACATATTCTAGACTATTGTGTAGCTAACAAAATAGTAAGCCCGAAGCACAAACTATCCGTGTCTAAACATCCAAATCGGTTCAGCGATTAAAGCGTGCAACGGTAACAGACAGGTCGACAATGTTACTTCCGCATTTAAAATTACATGCTTAATTAATTGCCTGTATACACATAGATGGAATGTTTAATAACACGAGCATAAAAAAGTTGTACAGCTCAAAGCTAATCCAATAACCGACAAAGTTGTTTTAATTGAAGTTAAAGCAAATATTTATTAATCCTATTAATTATGAACTCGAAAGCACACACTCATAACCTAAAATGTGTTTATTTATCAATGAGAAAGTTCTGAAGTAACTACAAATTCTACAACGTGGAACTTTTATTTGGCAGATAGATCCCTTCCACATTTCTGTCATGAATGTCATGTTTCTGTATGGAGAGTTTGACAATAATTACAAAAATATGGACGGTGAAATAAACGCAATGGAATTACCAAGGCCGCACGCCGACGAAAAAGAATCGGTGACGAATTTTCGCTTTCGGATTATTTCCTTGACATGGGCAGATTTTGATGATGATTCTTGAGATTGTTGGAAAAGAGATCTCGCGTGATAAGGGAAGCTGGATCGGATAATTGTATCCCTGAGAAATCGAAGCAAACACTCGTAATTCGGCGATCGCTTCGCGTTCTAGCCGAGTGAAATGTCAAACTCAACTTAACTTATTGTCAATTGTATATCAAAACGGAATTTCCGGTTCCAATAGACTTGATAACTTTTGTTTAAGTAACATCGCGTGTAATTGGTAAGGGGGTAGGTATTTCCAGTAGAGTTAAGAGTAAAGCGTTGGCGGCTAGCTAAATAACTACACGCGTAACGTCACAACCATGTCAAGGGTATTAAGTACGTGGAAATTTCCGGAACTGCCGGTATTTGTGTCGGGATTAATACGAGCCTCCGTCTCCTTACAACCTCAGGTCTGTTTTTTCTCAAGAGTTCCTCGGGTATATGAACGACAAATTTCATTCATGTCAACCTTAACACGTTGCGCATTAGGGCACTTTTGGGTCGGGTTACACAACAAGCTTATAATACGTTGTAACCATATCTTACCCTTGTCTAAGAAAATACCACCTTTGTTATTAGACTTACTTGGTTTATTGTTTATGGCGCGTATATGTGTTATTACACTTAGCTGTATGTTTTGGTAAATGCCAAGACGATGAATAATATCGGAACATACTTTGAATAAGTAACCATAACAAACAAGAGACATTTTTTGGATAAACCTGATGTGAACCAACAAGAATTTTAGAGTTACAACTCGCTGACCGTCCAGACTTTTACTGCCATAGTGATGAAAATGGCAACAGAAGGTTGGAAAATAGATGAATGAGAAGGTTCATCCCTTTGACAAAAGCACAAAGTTCATAAAAACGTGTCCAGTCGTTTCGGAGGTGTAAGTGTAAGTAATTTATAATCACCGCGATATGAGATTTTTTTTGTTTTGTTAGATAACGTTATGCATTCAATGCTTAGATATCATAGATAAGGAAAATAATAGTATAATATATAATATAGGACACAGGCCCATAACTGGCACTCGTTTGTACGTACGTTGTCCAAACGTGTAGCAGCAATAACGGTTGATGAATGGTGCACATGGCCCAGGTTCTTAATGTGCGCGCACACACGCTCGTGCCGCTCTCTATCTATACTTATTACAAATATCCCATGATCAAATGCAACGTTCGATTCTGGTGCTGATATCGAGCAATGCTTTCACAACGCCTCTGCACGCCCGTAGCCGGAGCACCACATCTGATACCGTCTCACATTGAAATGGATTTATTTTTTTATCAGAACGTGTAGAATAGCTTATATTAGGTATATATTATACCTAAATAAGGCCCATTTACATTTCCCACTAAATCCAACTTAACTCGGGGACGAATTAGCTTGTCAAATAATATAATTTGTCGCAAGAATTTGAAGTTGGCGTAACGCGAGCCGGAAAAGATTATACCTAAATACGCAGCTATTATATTTCATAGACATTCGCTGAACGCTCGTTCGTTAAAACTTTTTGCATTATTTAACGGGGGGGCGGAAATTGTTTTGATATAACAACTTGGGAAATGAAATGTCTTCGGAATTGTAACAGAGATTTATAGCTAGTTAAGAGGGGTTCGATAATCTAGTGAGAATATTTAGATAGAACTTTCCTTATCTTACAACTTGGCTGTTTCGTGTACTATTTTGTATTTGTGTAGGCGTTAAAGTGTTAAGTTAAACAATTTGAATAGGTCAGTCATTAATCTTGGCGTCAATAGAGGACGTCCCAAAACTTTGTTGAACGGCGCTTAGTACAATAGGGGTCTGCTAAGTGCCGTTTTGTATTGGGATATGTGACGTCAGCTGGTGGGGCACGTCCCTCGAGTGCAGCCCTGATTGTTTCATCCCGGAAACAGGTCACGTCCTCCTTGCTTGTCGCAGGAGCTACACACTTCAGCACAACAGTTTGCTCATACTACACTACCTACAAGGCGCGTTTCGCCTCTGACCACTTTGTTCCTATCTCGAGTGGAATACAACTCCACCAACAGGTTGACTGAGGTCCAAACAACCAATAGGTACTCAACTTTGCTAAGCCAAATCTTTTTACGCCTTTACAATTGTAAAAAGTGTGTATTCCTGCGATTCCTACAAAAGCGTATTTGAACCCAACGTGACAGGGGGTGAGCCCATCGCCGTTATAAGGTTCATACACCTTGTGGTGTGCGGGTGTCATCACGATGTTGTCCTTCACCGTACGAGCGTTGCGTTGCGTACATAGGCTCTGAAAAAGAGTCCCATTGGTACACGTCCCGTAGCCGACTCGAACCCGCGACCTCTCGGTTACAAGTCAAGTATCCGACCACAGACGCTTGGTGCCTCTGCCGCTTTGGGATTAAAAGGCGTGAAGAGTATTTTTTTCTTTTTTTTTCCTACCAAAGTCTCAAATGAAAAATCTACAAATATGAAACCATCGACAAATTCAATTTCTACTTCGACTTTACAACAAGAAACTGGTCGTGAAATATTACTTGAGAAGGTAGAGTGTAGAGTAAGAGAGAACCCTTTTAAAATAATAAATAGCTTTATCCTATGACTTTGTCAGTTCAGTTCAGGGATCGCTACGTGCGCTTCAAACACAAGTTGCAAAACTTACGCTGCGTTCGTCGTCGGCAGGGATTTTAACCAAAGACGCCGCAATGCTTTCATGGTGGAAACTCTGCCAAGTACTTACATCTATTTCAGAAATAATACATAATATTTTACTTTACACATAGCATTTTTGCATTCTGGAAGTATTTTTCTGTCAAGGTTATTTTCTGTAATTTGCATGTCACATAAAAAAACGTTGCTGATAGTTTAAGGAGCCACAAATTTCAGATACAATATTGCAAGCACACGAGACAATGCAAACTACACTTTTTCATTAATTTATACTGGAAATACCTCACCAACCTAATTATCTTTTTAAAAATGAAAATTATATTTTGTCGGCATCCCAGCGATAATAGCATATATTTCAAAATAAAAATGCAGCCACAAAGCGAGTGGCGTGCGAGCTTACTCGCGTGCGATAAATCGCATAAGCCGGGTCGGCGGGCCGCGCCGCCGCCGCCACCGCCGCCACCGCCGCCACCGCCGCCACCGCTCAACAATTTTGGGAAGCCTCTTTTACTGCAAAATAGCTGCTGTGACGCAGTACTTAACGTTCGTCAGGAATATTTTATCGTGTAGCAAGGTGAAGCTGGTTTGGTTCCTGTGGCCCGCAATAAGCCGCCTTCGTTGCACGCTGATCACAATACAAGTCTTTGAATGGCCGCCGCCGCCGCAGCAACTACCCAGATGTGCCACGAGGAAAGAGGAAAAATAATCCTTATATCGCGACCAAAAGTTCAAAAGCATCGTAATAAATTATATCCCAATGTCCCAGCAGGGAAATGAAATCAAAAGAGAATAGGTAACGAAATATAAAGGAAAATTAAAGATAAAAGTTAATTTCTAAATTACCCCAAAGTATAAGCAATGATGGGTCTCCCTTTTATGACATCGTAATCGTGTCGCCTCTTCGCAGAATATGGAATACTTGTCACGAGTCCCTCACACCGGCCAGACGCTGTCGGTTACGGGTAATAACTGGCCCGGAGTGGGCTTTTAAATTCGCGGAGCTCCTGGACCCGGCATTAATGACCAGCGACGCCATTTCGGAGGGCCGCTCCACGAAAATCCCCCTCTTGGACCCTTAAGGGGAAGTAATGCATTTTCCTTTATCGGCGGCGCGTAGACGTCCCGCGCTCGAGGGGAGCAAGCTTTACGGTTATTGTGCCCGCATCGGAACACGGCTCGTCATGAAAACAACCGCACAATGTTTCGCCGGTAAACTACCAGGCTCATTCCGGAAGTAACCTTTGTTTGTTCTCCTGATAAATGTAATAGGCACGTCATTGCGATAAACTGCAAATAAAATATTACAAGCACATTTCATTGACGGGTCAGAGGTTACGAAACAGGGCTCCTGTGGCAGTTTGAGGAAAATCACATCTACCTGAGGCTATAAAAATAAAGGATCTTATGTATAAAAAGCCAAGATTGATTTTTGTACGATCAGACAAGTGTAACTCGTAATTCCGGACCGAGGGTCTTATCGATTAGCAGCAAGCAGGTTTACGGAAGATTTTTACTTTATTATTAGTTATAAGTACTTTGGTAGATCAATTTAGCTGTAGTGCAAATTATTGAAAATGATGTAGGTATGTTGTAGTTAAAATGGAAATATTTTTGTAAGCTTTGCATGCTTTAAGGATACTGAATAAGGGAGACGTAAAAGAAGACTTGATATTCGTTTGCAGTAAGAGACACTTTATATTTTAGCAATGTTGTGTGTACATGTATACCATTCGGTATGGCTTGATACTATTTTGCAACACACAAATGCGCAACCGCGACATTTTGATGATCAAGAGTGACGTAAACTGCCACTCTAAAATGTCGGACTCGTGAATATCGAACTGTAACAAGGTTCACAAGTTGCGCCGGAACTCAGCACTTGTCGACTGCAATATCGCACAGATGTCGAATATCGCCTGTTATTTATTGCTTTAGCAAATGTAGCGAAAGTGAACAATGTTCCCATGCGAACACTACACTACACAGCAAAAAGCTGACTTATTAGATAATAATAAAGTAATTATTATAGCATATGTGCATAACAAATGATTGCACGGCTTGCGAGCGGCGGGAAGCGTAGAAGGGGTATTTGGATCGCATGAGTGAGTTGTGCGGACCCGCTACGCAGTAAAGGATACGGGTAGGTATAAGTGTAAAAAATAGTGTGGTCGGAATCGCTCTTTAGTACATGGTGTGAAGGTACGTATTGCGTTCTAGGAAGGTTTGTCGGCTGGCAGTCCCAGGCGTGGGTACGGAGGTAACGCAGAGCGTGCGCCACCACGCTCAGCTGAAACTTTAGAGTGCACTTACACTCGGCCTCGAGTGCGCAATCGAAGCTTAAATCCAACTTCATGTTTCACTCGTCTCCCGGTTCACTGAGCTCTACTCGGCAAACGTATTTCCATAATCCATACTAAGATCATGCCAATAACTAGGCCCGGGGCGAGTTCAACAACCTTTCCGGTTGGACTTATCTAATAACTCCGAGACTCGTTATGTGTACTGACAACGCTGACCTTGCATCTTGGAAATTACTTGGCAACTCCATCTCCGAGTATAATTCGTATAATATTATAATTTATAGATATATTAGATAAATGAATGAGCCCATCAAATGATTAACTACCAGCGGCATAAAATTTAAATTCTGACGTTACATCACAATAAACTAGACGTGCTGTATAATAAAAAGGTAGTTAGGATTTTTTACGATCATCAAGTAGGCCAATTTCTTTGGTAATCATCAGGGCCTAGAATCGAGATGAAAGTTCGATTCGTTCAGATCTGTTATCTGCCCACAATATAGGGCGGTCGTGCAGTAGAAAGTGGCGGCGGTGTGGGCGGAGTCGTGACGGTACTAGGACGTGCTGGTCAATGTTCTGGTCATACAAATCGACTATGACGTCGCAGATGTTCGACGGCTAGATAAAGCGAAGTTGAGACCAGCGCTGACTGAAATACGTACTTTAAGAATAAACTCCTCAATGCATAAACACGGTCAAATTGCACATGCAACGAAATCGACTCTCGTGGAAAAGAACTGTTTTTTTTTTAAATAAAAAACTCTCTGATACTTCATTGTACGTATTCCGATATTCACAATACTTGAAGTATTTATATAGCCGAAGTAGAAAGCAATCAATCCGAAACATGCAATGTCCATAAAATGGATGGCACTCAGATTTACGATATAGTTTGTCGGCCTCATTGACAGCTGCTGCATTTAATGTTCGGTTGTAACAGCTTGTGATAAATGAAACGGCGTAACAATACCTTTCTGTGGTGATGTGCGATATAAAAACAGTTATTATTTTAAAATAAACGAATCTTACTAGATATTTATTCATAAAAATGATTGTAAGTAAAATCGTTTCTTAACCCATTTGCATAACCTAATATTATCGTCAACGCGTTTTTTTGCAATAGGACAACCAGGAGAAAGGCAAAACGTCATCCATACCAGGTGGATTTACCATTTACGTGAACCAAACGGTTTTCGTCTACTTTGTGAATTACTGTGTCTGTGTGATGAGAAATGAATTGGCAGAGCCTGCGTTTCCTGCGCTGTACAGTCTGAAGGTCTTCAAGTCGCGGGTGTAAAGGTACCTAATGATCACGTGTGCTCCATCGTAGACCACATCGCTGCTTAACATCAGACAGGATGGTGGTCAAACGCTTGTTCATTGTGTTAAAAAAAAACCCTAAATAATTTATTTGTATTATTACCATACAAAATAAAAAAAACAAACAACCACTTTTATCGAAAATATTCCTAATGAAACATCTTTAATCAATCAGTATCCGGAAGCCTACACCGATTCCCATGAGCCACATAACATAATTAGATCCCAGAACACGCCACAAATACGAAACATAATAAGACTGTTCGTTTCGGCTTAAATATTCTTTATGAGAGATGTCAGTGACTCAAAGTGGGAACAAGAAACACAAACAGCGAGTGGAATAGAAACATCCGGCGAGAACGCAATAAGACAATCGGACGAACCCTTCGCCGGCGCTCAGATAATTACCGACCGATCGTTTTTTTCTCGTTTTTGCTCCGTCTCGTCCACTTGTGAACGAAGATCGAAGACGGACGAAAAAATCTATGGGAACCGGGCGAAATGCCAACACCTGATGCGGTTTCACGGGCACTTTACCCGATTGATCGTTTGTTGGTTCAAGTGCATTCACTAACCGATCGATTTGTCACTGGTAATTGCATTTCAATCAGAACTTTCGCTTTCAATATTCATGATTGCGCTTGTGTTGGACATGTGGATGGTCGGGACAGGCGGAATATTATTATTGTTATTGCATCATACGCGATTGTTATTGATGGGTTATATGTGCGAGGTGCCGTCGCCCGCCGCGCTAGCGGACGCCGCTCCACGCTAGACGATAGACGCCCGTACGTGACCTCTGACACTCCTGCAACGGGACTCTCCATTATTCAACCAGCACACTCTTATCCTATATAAGTGATTGGAATTTTATTTCCTATCATAACTTTACACTGTCTGAGTCGTATGTATGTAGGTACTCCCCGCTAGTCGCCACCGTCTGCCATCGCATCATACTCGATGAACATTTTTATTTTACTGTAGGAAATGGAAAATATCAGCGAAACCGTAAATGCATGACGTGCATATCCGTTTCTAACAAAAATAAATCCTATTTCATAGCTATTTGGCTCGAAATAGTACCTTTCTGCTGTCAAATAGATCTTAAATCTGAGTTGTAGAATACACCAGTGATCAAAATAACTCCAAATCTCGAATCAAAATGTTTCTGCTAGCGCAATTTATGCGTAAAATACTTAGGTAGGTACATGACTAACAACCTGCCCTAATATTAAGATTATATCGTTAGCAGTTTGACCTAGACGTTGATGAATGTTTGGCACATTGGTTATCACGCACGAGTCTGTATAAAAAGTAATTATAAAATGTTTTCCAAAATAGTCACCCACATTTTACTTTAATTATCCCTTCTCCTCATTCTTTTTTCATCATAAACGGAATCGTTATACAAAAAAGGTCTATTTAAATTATTCAGAAGTTCATTTTTAAACAATTTAAAACAGTTATCAAAAAAGTTCACCGTTTCATGTACCTACAAAATTGTATATGGTATTTTGGCCCTTCTAAAACTGGGCCAAAGGTTACGTTAGAAAAGAAAGAACAAAAAATGAATTCACTGATGCTAGATTTACGAGCTATCTTTCACAAAGTAACTAACACCCACGTGATACAGAAGAATGGCGACATAATTTCAACACCCACCTTCTCAACGATTATTATCATGTTA
This sequence comes from Conopomorpha cramerella, assembly GCA_012932125.1. Taxonomy (NCBI): domain Eukaryota; kingdom Metazoa; phylum Arthropoda; class Insecta; order Lepidoptera; family Gracillariidae; genus Conopomorpha; species Conopomorpha cramerella. Next base: position 21,451 of record SJJU01000681.1, on the reverse strand, counting down.
GGTAGTTACCTGCATCTGCGTAGATATTATCGTGACTTCAACGTCTCCCACGAGCCTCTTTAAATATTCTCGTTATGAAAATGGAAAAAATAATTTCACTTTCATCGTCTTTTGTTTCAGTTTCCTTTACTAACAGATAAAGAAGCCATTAAAGTATTTCAACATTCCTTTTATGTGAGGTGTTGACTATTGATTTTCTTTAAGACGTTCCGTTGTTCTTGTATTGTTTGTGTACGTAAGTAATTTAAGCCCTACAATCAGTAACAGAAAATGCTGGTAGTTACTGTGAGAAAGATGCCTAATTAATATCTGGTACTGTGCATTGTATATACTCAGGTTTATAATCATCATCATCATCATCGTCAGACCATATTCGTACACTGCTGGACATAAGCCTCTACAATAGCACGCCAGTGTGATTGTTTTCGGCTTCTCGCATCCGGCTTCTGCCAGTCATCCTGCGCATATCATCATTCCACTTTGCCTGGGGGCGTCCTACACTCCTTTTTCCGAAACGCGGTCTCCATTCGAGAACTGGTTTACCCAAAGATACTTAGTTTGTTTTCAATGAATAGGTACATTCACTGTATATCTTTAGTTTTATTCCAGTACTTACGCGATACATTTATAAGTTAAATAATGAATTGAAGGCCATATTTACTTAGTGGTTCAGTTGTTAGTAATAATGAAGATGTAAAAGTTTTATCGTTTTAAAAACCGTTTTTTTATTTTTTTTTATTTTTATTATTATTATTATTATGTACTTACTTCCATCTACCATTACTATCTAAGAGTGAGTTTATGTTTGAAAATATTGGTAACCCATGGTGGTATTTAATAGCCGGAAGATCGTTTCGCTCCGGGAGTCCCTAACTGTACCTACCTACGCATATTAAAACTAGTGTTGGTATTCAGACAAGTTTGTTTTGTTGCTACATTTAATAGGTAACTCTAACAATTCAAATCAATTGATATGGACCTTCACTGACAATTGTGAGAAAGGAAATAAATCTCTTGTTGGTACATTCAATTGAAAATTAATTTTAGCAACTGTCAAAAGTCGTTAAGGTAATGAAAAAATATGTGTTTCTAGATAATTTGTCTTCGAAATATGAATAAAAGGCGTGGTATAAGTTCTTAAGTGTTTCCAGGCGATAAATAAATATAAAAAAAATACGTTACAGAATGAATGAAAATTAATTTTAAAAAACGGGAAATATGTTTGTTTATATTGTATTACAGTAATTATCCCCCTTATTTCCTTTCCTTACTTAAAAGGAATATTTGAAGTGCTTAGTATATATGTATGTAGGTACTGATAATTAAAGTAACTGTTTATCTTCTTGAAAATCATAATTTACATTATCACACGTAATCATAAAATACGAAAAAAATTACGGGTGTAATGTCATAATTTTGGACATTTCTCGTTTTACTTTTTAAAGTCATTGATGAAATTTACTGATTTGTAATAGTTACGAAATAATCGTGTGGACACCGTACACTATTACACCCTGTAGGAATATCTATAGTTTTTACATAATTGTATAACTGAAGTAACAATATGCTGCAATAACTGTCCAAAAATGTATCTTAGGAGGCGAGAGAGGTACTTGAGTGCCTTACCCATATTAACTAACACAAACTCAGGCCCATTTTCTGGATGAAAAATAATGTAGGTACACACATCAAAAGTGTCTAGGGATCAAGAACATTTTAGCTCTAAAAAAATATAATTTATTTAAATCAAATCTAATCTTCTGGATTGGTCTCCTACCTAATTCCCGATGCCTCTATCAATGACTTATCACCACATTTTGTATTAATTATGAATGAATTCAGTTTTTGTAAAATATATTCTTGATTGCAATTTTCTAAAATGTACTCGATCCCTAGGCACTTTTGATGTGTGTATATTTATGTAATGCTTGAGGCCGGATTGGTCTAATTTTAAAAGTGCGACAACGCTTAACTAATTTTAGTAGTGCTTGCTTTATGTTTCAAAATACAGGCCCTAATACCTTACTTTTCACAACCAGTATGTATGAACCAATAACAATGTCTTTGTCAACCCTAGCGCGGTAGTCGGGAGCAATTTGTCAGTCACCACCACGCCCGACATTACATAGAATTTTCCAATACAAGCCCTGTCATCGCCGCCGCCATAATATTGAATAATCGGCTTTGATATTGAACACGAAAATGATGAAGTTGTATGAAGACGACGCCATGTTATCACTAGGTGTACTTTGCTTTACGTATTTCTGGGTCTATCAATGAAACGTTAGCTTTTGTGATTGATGTTTATTATTAGAGAATTAGAGATGATTGTTTGCTAGAAATGCCATGGATTATCGGAAACTTGTTATTTTTTTGTAATTATGTCCTGATTCCACTATCATATTTTTAACCGACTGCAAAACAGGAGGAGGTTCTCAATTCGACGGGATTTCTTTAAGTTTGTTACCTCTAAAAACTGGGTGAACTGATTTGGATGATTATTTTTTTGTTTCTGAAAACTGGTGCTTCCCGTTTGGTCCCATTTAAATTTTGTTCAGCTCCGACAATAACATCCGTGAGAAAACCACAAAAGTAATATTGTAATATTAGGAGTCGGTTCTTTTTTCTTTAAAGTTAACCACGACCCATGCCACTATTCCTAAAAACTGATATTTTGTTAGGTTTGTCATAACTCCTTAAAGCATGCTTAAATGGGCCACACCACGTTTAGCAACATACAATTGTTTTTTTGTCATTAAACAATGAAAAATACATGTACAAGCTCTCAATGTAGGTAAAAAATGTGTCCTTCGCAACTACAAATTAAATTATAAACAGATAAAGTGTGTCGTCGACGTGATTGCGTAGTAAATAATATCACACACGCGTATGAGGGGACGCAGGAAACGGAGATTTATTGCCGCTGGTCTCGGCCTGCCCCTACTTGTTCGTTCTCACCACTAGCCGCCGGAATCATTCATTTCATTCATTCATTCAGTACAAGGAAGGAGCTCCGATACGACACAACGCCAGTTACATTAACGTTCTTATTATCATCAGAAACATCAATGTGATTAACATAATAATCTGTATAACTTTACCTTGTTGTATAGAACCTCGATTTCATCTGTGTTCTTTGCAAATCTGATTTTGCAAAATATCACTTCATTATGTTATACCATTTATCTTCTATATACTAATAAGTCTTCTAGTTTCTGAGTTTCCTCGTATGTAACGATGAGTAGGTATATTAAGTTAGTGGTAGGTATTTGAACTTTCCTGAATCTACCTGCAACCAAGTGTACTTCCGGAACGATAGAATCGTTGAAGACAAAGTATTTTAAATAGCTTTTAAAGTAGACTAAATCGTGATGGTTTTGGTGTTAAGTTAGCCCCCAACCCATACACTAATAGACTTAAGGGTGTTTGGATGCTAAAAGAAAGATGCAAAATTAAAATAAATAAATAAATAATACTTATTATTTCTGCGAAGATAAACGCTATACCTACTTGTCGTAAATAAATAATTCAGTAGGCTAACCATCAATTATTTTAGAGATAATATGACCTCATTATTCAAATCAACGTATAGAATAGCGATAAGGAACAAAATATGTTTTTCTCCAATTTTATTAACATGCAATGAAGTAGGCAAGCAATTAATAATTCTGACATGAGTATAAATAAAATATTCACATCCAATTTCTTCAGCTACCGTAAGAGGTAAAACAATAACTTGAATAACGATTATCAAGTGACGAAATACCTATATTGTGTTTTTATTATATCGATTAGTTCATATTTACACCTACAAGCGCTGCGTAAATAGTCGGTACCTACAACGGCCATATGTAGTCAATAGCGCATGATGAATGCATGACCTCACTTGTAGGTGACCTTGTCACTCCTTGACATTTGTTTCTCTTGCGCTTGCGCTGAGGAAATTAACAGGGCAATGAGAATATAATAATCACACAGGCTGGAATTCTCAGCTGCGCATTTTGCTAAAGTTTTAATAATACCACATCTGTTAAGTTAAAATAGCATCTCCATTACACTTTAACAAGATTCATCAGCTCATCATTTCAGCTCACTGACGTCTGCTGGTCATAGGCCTCTCCCAAGGCGCGCCTCGACAATTGGTCTTGTGCCTTCCTTCGCCATAACAAGAGTAATTCTTGTCAATTACAAAGGTCTCCTTGTTTCTTTAAATAACAAAGGATAAGTCGGCAAGTCAGTGTTATTCCCAGTTGCGGGCAAAGTTATTGCTGAGCTGGTTACCGATCGATTTTAATTAAATGCGACGAAACAATGCCGACATTATTTGCCGAGTTGGCGAGCCGACTGCCGATTGTCTTCCCGCCGTTCCCGCGCCAATATCTCAGGACTAGAGGCTGCGATGCTCCTACCAACCAACTTCGCTCATTCCACACGAACATTTTTTGGTCCCCCTACATTGATTTGCATTATTGTTTTCTGTAAGTCCCGAGCTAGTCTGGGGCGTAAAAACAATGATACATGCTATAGGTATTTCCTGCAACTTGCAATACAAGCGATATTTAGAATCTTTTGCATCCCGAATGACACAACTATGTTAGGCTTTTTTAAAGAAACGCACTGACATTATATTAATATTTTAAACCGGGTTAATTAATGAATGCTTATCTATCACCTTATAATAATTCCGTAAGCCTTAACTGCTAGGCTAAGTAAACACTGGTGATATTTCTGTAACACTGACAAGTATGTAAACGACACAAACCGCAACCGGCCCCATGCATATTGATGTAAAGCTGTTTTAGATGGATGCTTAATTGTTTCATGCAGAGATCGAAAGCGAAATTCAAGCTAATCGATAAAATGTCCAATGTTCTTTTGATTGTGTAGAAGTGCACGCGACGACCGCTCCGACCGCTGCAATTAGACGAGCGTGATCTAATCCTCGGCCATTATTGATTGAGATCAAGAATATTCTTAATGCCGTTGCCTTATTTGTTTTTCGTCATAAAGCCATTAACCTGATTTTCTCTACTCACTGCGGGTATTTACTTGATGAAAACGAACGGCCAGCGGAGTACTGTAGCAGCTTCACAGTATCGGAAATATGACGACTCTTCTGTAGTCAAGTGAAATTGTATTTACTTGCGCCTTATCTTGTAAAATATGACTTACTTGTTGTTAATTGGTTGTTTATTTTATTTATTAAATAAATGTATTTAAAACTGCCATTTAAATTGTCTTAAAACCGGACACTTATCTAAGAAAAAGGCAGAATTCAAATAAGACAGATTTTCCGTCGACGTTATGAAGTCATTTAGGTCATATTGATATTCAGCTAACGTTTCAGGTCCTCCACTCTCAATGTAGTATCAAATACTGCCACACTACAAATCTTTATTGGATGGACACCCGTGTACCAAATGTTTGGACGAAAAAAACTCTGAGGTTCAAGCTAAGTAAGTAGGTTACTCGTCTAAAATTAGAAAGTAATTACAAATGTTCCTAAAGGTGCATGTGATCAGTTTGTGTATAAACGAAGTATGATTGTTGTTACACCTACAGTGGAGACAGCCGAGCGGCCGGGCTGCTGGCTGAGTCATGGAACATCTGGCATTATGCAAGACGCAGTCCCGCTAGCCGCCGCATTCAATATCGGCTGCCACTCACGGACGCACTAACTAGAGCTATTTTGATTTATAACTGCACAACAAAGAGTTGCTAAATACTAAAGACTTCTTCGTGACCTACATTTACAATACTCACATTCGTTGAACTGTATTTAAATAATTTACCAACTGTACTTGACTCGTAAAAATTGCTTTGCAGATTTCTTGTTTGGAAATAATGCTGCAGAATTGAATCTATTTGTGTTGCTATTTAGAAAAATGTGAACATTACTGGTTTAAGTGGATACCTATAACACTATCTACAATACGCGTACCCTTGTAGACAATCAACCTCGTAAATCCTTCACACTGAAAGCGAATTACAAAAATTCAATCGATACAGAATCCACGTCCTTCGCTGGAAGTCTATTTGAGTTGATCCACTGAAAACTGAGCTGTGTAATGTACTAACTCCTACGGGACCCGAGATTTTGGCCAACAATAAAACTGTATAGGCTAGTATGTCCACGGCAGTATGTAGTCAATGAAAGCTTTCTATGGCCAAGTAAAATCCATCTCGTTCTGTCCGCGCTCAGGGATTAGTTCCCGGTGGCAGACGTCTCGGTCCACAGCTGAGCCGCTCTTGATCGAAAACGGAGCTTGACCATGTCTCATTAGTAATTTAGTGAGAGGTACTACTTAGTACATATTTTAGTTAGTTATAACGGGGTAGGCGTAGAGAAAAGCCTAGCTATCACGGAGAAAACGTGAATATTAATCGTTTCAAAAATAATGGGCGTTTGAAACGTGTAGGGTACTTTAACAATGGTTGTTGTCGTTTATTTGTTTATTTCATAAATTAAAGTTTATTTATCAAATAATAGGTAGTTTTGGTACCTGGATCAGGCAAGCATAACGTTACACCAGACAGGGTCAAAGGCTTAGCCATTTGCAATAAAAAAAAATCTAATATTTTTATTAAGCGCTAACTATTTCTTTCTAAATCGTTTCCCAATAATATGTTTTCCTTATTCTAAGAAGTGCTTAGAATACTAATTTTACTCGCAATTATTATTACTATATTGTCAATTAACAATAGATTTTCCTATTTGCGTAACAATATCAAACTTTTCTAGATATATAATAGAATAAAGAAGAACTCCAACAAGTTATAAAAACTCTATTGAAAACATATCGGAGAATGAATCTGTGTTCGCTTCACGTCCTAATTCCAATGAACATACTCTTGTATCAACTTAAATGAAATTGTATTGAATGAAAAGGAAGTAAGAACAGAAACGAGGACCGACACGTGAGTGATACAACGACAACCGTATCATGAAGATCTATAAAAGGCAATATATCTATTAGATGTATACATAGCAAAGGCAGATGTTTTGATGTAACTTATCGTGTATGTCGTCACCATGGCAACCTGGCTACGAAACGCCGCAACGTTTGCTCCCCTTTACCGAAATACCTTGTCTATTCAAATGGGCAACTTAATACGTATTTCTTGTTCCATGCATGCCACATGCTGGATATGTAGGGATATATCTGCCTGATCTGCAATGATAATGTCTCAATGGCCTCGGGGTTTTATTACTTCAATAGGAAAATTCACAGTCTTCTGTTCGTATTAAGATATTATGGAGTCAGTTTTCATATCGCATGATGTGTTGTTGTTCTATATGAAGTGGAAGGGCAGGCATGTGATCTAAAATAAATTTCACACTACCCTAAAAATTAAATCGTCTACTATTATAAAAATAAAAATATTACTAGCTGGTGGTACAATTGAATAATCGTTCTTATCAGTGAAAACGACGTGAGTTCCTTGTTTAAATACCTGACGTTTTGTCTCGTAGTATCATTGAACGAGATCTACACCTTGACAAGTGGTTAAACATGAAATAAATTATTTATAAAACAGGAGGCGGCAAGATTTAAGCACGGATAAAAAGTTCACGTCCATGCATTCGAGGAATTCAAGTGAGCATTATTAAACAGGTCTTATTCGGAGATTAACTCGTACCAAAGCCACAAACTGTTACGGATAATCAACGAGGTGAGAAATCGACCGCAATGAGTTGGTAGAATTACGAGTGCAATCGATTGTCGTGCCAGCCGATGATAACTGAATGTAAAGCTGTTGAAAAACTGTGCTAGGAGCCGCTAGCCGCTTACCAATGCATTTTCTCTTTTTCTATCTCTGCTGATGCAACGTGAAGACGTCGCGACGCTAATTGGGATAATACTGCTAGGTATTTCGGTTCAAGTACATTAAAAAAATGTTTGTCACGCGATTAATTAATGAGTATGGAATTTATTACTTCTTCAAACTTTTAGGTACATTATATAAGTGATTTCGTAAAATAGGCACGCATTTCAGGCATTGCCAGACAAAGTTTGCAATCAACCGTCTAAGTCTAAAGTAATTATTGTGAACGAAAAACAATGCAAATCATATGTACTGTTATTACACACGCCTAACTAATTAAATACAACACATTTAACTGAGATAACTTCGTTACGTACCTACCTACATGAATAGTGCTCGATGAATTCATATGTAATAAAAAGTACATAATAAATTATTATTACATGCACATATCAAGCAGTAGGTAAGTATTATACAGTAAGGAAAACATATGAAATGATACGGACAAGCGTGTTCACGGATAACGATCTCCGGCGGAACGGCATTAGCGGTAATCGCACATTCATCTGTTGGCGAAGCTTCTCTTGGCAAGTGATGAGCCGTGACGAGACACTGGGCCCTCCTCGCCGCCGTGGAGCAGAGCAGCGCGCCGCGCGCTGGCCGCAGACATCAGCTCAACTACAGTTACGACAATCTCCGTGACCAAACGAAACAAACGATTTTTTTTATTTTTGTGAAATATTCAACACGGTGCGTTTCTTCATTCGAAGGTCCAATGAAGGATAACAATGTTTGCTCCGATTCTTTTGTTGCTCGTTTTGTTTGAATACCTGCTTATAGATCTAGCTCACGAGAATTTTAGTACAATACGTTGAATTTAGATCATTATTAGCCAAGATAAAAAGTCTGGGTAATATAAAAGGATAATTAATGTGTGTCAAAATGTCTCTCACATAGTAATTATCGGCAGACCTTGCATTTGTCATCGCATCAGACATCTGGAGATGCGTGCCAGCTCGCGGTCGCGCTCCACATAACGCAGCGGATCAACGAATACTACTTATATTCCTCTATTGATTTCCGATTACAATACATACATAATTAACAGAGTATTCAGCCTTGACACTCGAAACATCTAGACAATTGGAACACGTGGGTTGTGTTCATAGCATGAGCGGAAATAGACGGATGAGCTGTTGTCATGGGACTGTGTTGTCTTGTTTATTCAGTGGTCAGTGCATCTTCGACCTTAATTTCAATGCTGTCTTCTTCTTCTTATCATCGCGACTATCCAGTTCCGTGATGTATGTAAATAAGCAGTTATAACATAATTCTGGATGAAACAAAAGAGTTATGTCAGGATCACAGCGCGTGAAAATCGAGTGTCTTTGCTTATTTCTCTGGGAGACAGGTTTGATGTTATGTACCTACTAAAAGGTAACTACATATTATATGGAATTACTCTGTGGCAGGAACTCGGGTGAAATTTTCAATAAACTTGAATTACGTTTCATTAATCACGACGCCGATGGATATTATCTGGAAATCAGATATGATTGCGATAGCGTTGCACGAAATGGGAGATTGCTTAATCGGCGTGATCAATGTGACCTCGGCTGCAGTTGATCTAATGCCATAGGTACTATAAAGTGTTCCAGCGAACAAATGAAATAATTAAATTTGATGCGAACAAATTGGAAAATTGGACTGCTATAAACGATATATCCCCCAAACATATGTGAGTGATATTGCGACAACTACCACAAAAAAACGCTGTTTACGCACAGCATGTAAATGAGAGAATGGGAGGGACCGCGATCGTAAACTGACAAGGGGTTTGGAACTAACTTCATCCCATAAATATTGAAATTTTAACACAACTATGTTGGTTTGGACTTGGTTACTATGTCCACTCGTTGCCGAACATTGGAAATCCATTTTATAAGTAGGTACCTACCTACATAAATACCGACGTACTCGCATTTTAGTTCCGCATTATTTCATGCTGTTTTTATGTGCAACTAACTGCATTTACAATACCTATTTTTCTCGTGGAACGTGATTACTTGCCTACCTATTTCCTTCCTTATACAATCATAACAGAATTAAGTTGAGTGAAGGAAGATCGACGTAAAATCTCTGGAACTAATGTATCCCAATTCGTGACCCTCTGTTCAATAACAAGCGTATTAGGGTGCGCGGACCGCGGGGTGGTCAGCCCCGGCCCCCAGCCCCCAGACAACTATGTGATAATTGAATGGGTAAGATAAACTCTTTTATCTTATACATTATTAAAGGAAACATAAGTATCGGATAATTTACGTCGGTCAAGGAAATACTGTCTCCTTTGGATTTCTGAATTCTTTGAATGGTCATAAACGAATACCATAAATGTTAGTATAACCACAGATACATATAAAAACGTGTAAGTAATTGTTTTTTTTAATGGCATTACGTAACACTTACGTCTATCTACCTACTACCCAAATAAACAAAGATACCAAGTAAGTATAATAAGTCCTGTCTAGTTCCAATACATAACTTTTCATATATTTATATTCACTAAAGATCCGGAGCTAATATTAAACGAATGTAATTAATTCACAGTTTACCTACAGCAAACTTTTCGAAATAGCATCTAAAGTTAGACGACGACGGTATTAGTGATGCTTTTGTATTAACGTACTAATATTTATAAAGCAGTATTCGAATGACAGTCTTTGTAAAAGAAAGGGACAGACATGCTTTAAATGTCAAGGAACGCCTTATAAATCTCGGCTTAAAGATCCAGAGCTTATCGTACGTCCAAAAGTAAACTATTCACGCAAGACCCCTTCCTCAACATTGCAGAGGGGTAAAGTATCTGAACATCTTTATTTGTCGTAAACATTACTCGGGTGCGGTGAATATATTATGATTAGGGTTGTTTATTACGCAAATTACCTTAATAACGTATCGTTTCACGATGAAATAACTTTTATGTATGAAAGAGGAAACTGCTATTATAATTATGGTTATTTCAAGCCCAGACAGAGACTCACGTCCATAATGTCCACTGGTGGACAAAACATGACATGATTCAGGTAATTCTATCCTGACAAGTTTAGCATAGTTTGCTCAACGGGGGATGTTCCAAAAACTTTTCTTTGACAGGTTAACGTCCCTATTCCTGTCACTAATGTCATATTATGTCGGAAGACTGTGACATTCTTACGATAATTTATAAATAAGTTTATGAAAATTCTCCAGTGGAAAACTCCTTTAGGTCGAGTTTTATGGAGTAAGAAGAAAAAGAGCTCCTTTCCTTCGTTTTACGTTCCAGACCAGAGTGAGAAGATTAATAATCGAGAGAGTAATATGTTAGGTACGTGAAGTACCAACTTCATTTGGCGCGCCAATAGTCGAGGTCGCGGTGACGCCATTCTGGATCGTGAGTCATCTCGTCACGTTGGTAAGGCAGGCACTCTACTACACGCTCTGATGGTGTTTACAAACAATACGCCGTGACATTTGCGTATCTACGTGTATCTACTCTGCCCAAATAATACTACACTATGCCCAATAGGTCCGGACCAACAAACATTTGGTCGTGTGTCCTCGGGCTGATATTTTGTAAAAAAAATATGAACGTTTTAGATATTATATTAAGATTACATTACTTATACAATTTCGAAAAACAAGTGTCAGCCGGACAACACTGGGAATGTAGTGAACTTATGTATGTGTGTATGTATATTCCTACTCAGACCATCGACTAAAGATCTATTTTAACTTGGAAAAAATAAAAAATGTAGAATCACTTTCTTCGGTATCACAAGTTCATGCACAAGTTCTTCGATCGAGGTATAATATTTTTTAATTGAATAAGTCAAAAAGCGCTCTATTCTTACCAACGGGATGTGACCAACTCGAACCGACCAGTAATAGCGAAGAACCAAAAGCGTAACACAGATTAATAGGCTGACACGAATCGTCCTAATTTCCCTAGGGACTAATGACGCATTGCGAGCTATTTTTATTTGTGACGGCCATAACTGAATGCAGGATTTAACCCGCTGCTGTTCCGCGCGTTTAATAATATGGATTCTCTTTGATTTTATATTCCGGAAAGATCTCGCCTGTTCGACAGACATAAATTAAAAAGTTACATGGCAAAAGTAGCTGCCTCGGCAGCCTTTCAAGCTTCAGAAATGGTATAAGAATACGAAAAATTAGAAATTATTAAATGTTGTTTGCAGTAAATTTTTACATGGAATCATGTTTGTTAGCAGTCTGTACCTAAAAGTATCATCATGATCTATCCTCAAAGACATACCGAAATACAAATGAACTAGAAATTTAATCTTGCTCTAAAACTGTAGCAACAACAAGTCATAAAATCTTCAATCTAATAACTAGGCCGGCCGTTTTCCGAATAAATACAGCGCAAACCCCGATACGTGTAGTTAACCGATATCCGCGGGTTTAGGCATAGAGGCGAATGTGTGCAGTATACGTGCGTGTGTAGTTGTTACATCAGAGGCACACGCGAGCGGCTGAAGTCGCGGCTGACGACCTCATCGCCGCCACCGCCGCCGCCGCCGCTCACGGGGGCCGAGCTTCATGAAATATGGACGCAACGTCCTGAAAGAACGTCCAGATTGTACCCCCTTCCCGTCCTTGTCTGCAGGACGACGGCCTATTAAAATAAACGAACATAACCTGTTCTTCGTTGATAGGTCCCTTCGCTAGGTACGGCGTTCTTAAAGAAGCGATTGAAAACATCGTATATCTCTATTTATTGATACTTTTTTAATGCATCGAGAATTGTAAACGACATAAAGCATGTAGGTAGATATTACCTATAACATTTTAATGTATACTGCAGGCAATGTGTTACTGGAGATTTAACCAGTTGATGGGGAGAGCAGCGTATCTGTAAAACCTGTCTGCATTGTTCGTTTCCCGTGAAGCAAGAGGAGACCGGTCAAGTCGCTTGTCTTGTCCACGCTGAATGAATAAACGAACTGGGTGATCCCTAAGCACAAACTTTGCCTTCAATAGAATACCCGAAGCGCAAAAATTACGAAGGGCGTTCCAAAATTTCTAAGTCCGTTAATGTAAAGGGTCCCAAAACAGAACTTGACATCAAACGGTTTTTGTCAACATTTAGCATATCAAAGGGACAACTAAGACTTTGGTGCGATGAAAGATTTTTCTCTCCACAACAGCAGGTTTTTTTCTTCAGTCGATTGCAAACTCCGCGATGATGGTTTTTATAAACAGCACGAAAAAACAACAAAAGAGACGCTAATGGGCTCTGTAATGAGATTGACCGCAGCGTCAATGCATTGAAAGGTTTTCCGTGATGTTTAACTTAACTACGACTAGGAAGACCCCCTTACTTATTATCACCGTAAGAATGAAAGTAGGAGAAAAAGTAAATTGCTTCAAACGTATGGTTAGTGTAGTGAGTAGGCGGACGCGCGGGTGTACCGAAGTATCCTTGTATGCTAATTCGCAAAGAAAGAAATATAGACACTTTCACTTTGTGCCTCCTTCTACGGCGGTGACTATGAATAGTAAAATTTCTTTAAGTGTGCAATTTTGTCATAAATCATCTCTATGAAACGGTGGGTAAATTATAACTTACGGGCGTAAAAGTAATTAAGATGAAGATAAGAAAAATTTAAGGAGGTTGTAAATTTATCCTATAGGAATTAGTTGGGTAGTAGGTAATTAAGTATACTTATATTTGAGGAAGAGCGTTATATCATAGTGTAAAAGTACTTACGTATGTTAGGTGAAACATATATTTTCGCTGATTAAAAAAGTACCTGTCAAAACAGTTTTAAACAATGTAAAAGGCAAATCTAACGTCGAAATCGAAGTTTTGATAATTAATTGAGGACAACAAACATGTTAAATTACATGTTTGTATATTATCTACGTATGCGTAGAAGCTGCGTGACACAAGCTTACAGCAGTAGCAAGTGACTCACCTTGAAGTATGTTGTCTGGTCAGAAGTAGCCGGTTCGAGTCTTAAGACAATACTTCCAGTCCCTGCAGCATGCTCCCAAGGTAAACAAATATTACATAAACACAATCCCACGCACGCACGTCACTCGATCGATTTACAAACTTTCGAATCCGCCCACAGTAAATCCAACAGTCAAAAATTGGATTAAAATTATATCAGAAAAAAATAACACCGTATCAACACACGATGCATCAGGCTGCAGTCTCAGAGGTTATGTTTTGCAAAACTAAACAACAGTGGTACACAGGTGTCAGTTGTAAAAAAATATCCGTCGAGGGGTCAAGTTCATAGGCGGTCTCGTGGTGCCGAGAACGGCTGAACTGTTTGTTGTTGGTTTGTCTGTTTGTTGTGTGTGTGCCGGGTCGCGGCGTGAGGCGGCGAGGTGGCGCGGCGCCGGGCGCGGACTGGCGGCCGCTCTGCGAGTGCCGGCTGCCGCGGCCGAAGCCCCCGCGCCGCCGCCACCGCCGCCGCCGCCGCCGCCGCCGCCGACGACGGAGACCTGCGCGCGCACCACCAACCACCCCGAACCACGCACACCCGCCAAACTTCAACCTTCAACCTAACATCATTTACAAGGCCCTTCCACTTCCTGTCCCTTCAAGACTCGGTCATACTAATTTTAGTACCCACCATTTAATTTAACGCTTAGAGCAACATCGCGCTTTAGGACCATCCTGAGATTTTACATTTCAGTTGTTTAGGTTCTAGAGATTCGTCCTTGATGTAACACACTGAAACCGAAAGTTTATTCCAGCTTTCTAAGCATTCCTAAAAGATATGATCATGACAGCAGACAAGTGCCTCGAGGAATGCAAACTATATTTTCCTTAGGGCGAGACTGTTCATAACATCTGTGTGTGCGCCACAAGTCGGCTGTCAGCCGCAGAAGGTTCGACGTCGTCCAAGTTGCGCTATTCATCATGTTCAAGGTAAAGCGATACCTAGCCACTCTTGAGATTAGTGAAGCGTGACGTATCAGAAAACATCTCGCATTCGATCGCGAAAAGTTCCTCTGCACACTGAGATTTCTATTTTAAATATTATATTCATAATTCTTTGCTACTCACCCACATGCGTAACTGATACGTAAGTTGTAAGTAATAAAATTTTGAAAAAGTAAGATTTATTGGGCCGTTATCATTCCAGCGCACTCGGTTGCATAAGGGAGGTGAATATATTATGTTGGGAGGCAGATTGGATACCTACTGAAGATTTGCGTGGGGCGATGAAAGTCACTTGATCCTGTCAGAGGCAGGTGATTGAGTCGTCCTTTATCGTAGGGCGAGGGCTGGCGGGTCGTACTCCGCCGCCGCCCTGCCGCCGCCGCCGCCGGCACTCGTTTGTCCTGACATGACGTACGCAACTTTTAACCGCGGGGCGATGATTGCTATCACAAACTATTACATTTTGGACGAAAAGGGTGGTGGTGCCACTGATTTATCTTTTCGGAATGACAATATAGCTAAAAACGGTCAATGACACCTAAAGTATGTGAACCGATATTTTTTAATAACTATAATTTTCAGTAACAATTAACGTTCGAACCTGCTAAAAATCTGTTTTAAAAAGCTTTTTCCTTTATCAATATATATATAGTGATGACTGACCCCAGTGCCAAGTTTTATATGTAACAACTTACCTACTAGAGAATTTACTATTATACTTAATGCTTATTTGATAGATTGACATCCCTGTATCTGTAATAATCTAATAATACCTACGGAGACGTAAATATGTCATTTTCCATGCCATTTTACCTACCTTATGGAAAATCCCCGTTGAATAACGGCGGTATACTTCAATAAGTTCTTTTATCTCGGCGCTTCCTGGCCCCCGTTCGTTCATGTTCGGTTTTTTGGGCACCCTTTACATTAACACTCCAATAAAGTTCACTATCTATTTAATAAAAAATAAGAATACAACCAATTAAATTCTAACAATTCCAAGACAATGTGGATCTTATTGAGAGGCAATCGCCGTCCTAGCAGTTCATTCCATGCCAGTTCTTTACCCATTATAATGAAATGTGCAATGTCATTTATCAGGCGTTTTGATTTTACGGTTCGAAATAGTTTAATAAATAAGCACTTATTTAAAGTATTGTTTAGGCACTCTAAATACGGACGAATTACTTACAAAAGAGAGGTAAGAAATTCTATATTAATAATGATTATTGTAATTATATTGAATTTAAATTTTGAAGTTTGTAAAAAAATCCTTTTTGAACAGTCTGTTTCCAGCTTTATGTAATCAATTAATAATAAAACAAAGTCGCCTCTCGCCATCTGTCCCTATGTATTCTTAGATCTTTAAAACTACGCAACGGAATTTAATGAGTTTTTCTTTAGTAAATAGAGTTTAGAGAAGTTTTATATTTATAGTACAATCATATAATAGCTGAGAAATTTTGTTAATACAATGACAAAACAACGTTTGCTGGGTCAGCTGGTACAATTATGGTAAAATCATTTCATTCGTAATTACTATCCCATAAAATATCTTATTCATATAGGTAGACGTTGATGTAACAATGAATATTAATTTTGTGTTAGTACAATTCCCGTGCGTTCTTTAATATTTTATCTTTCATGAGAACCTTCTCCTGACATCAAAATGTGTCTTCCTCGTCGCTCTCGAGTTTTTGCGATTAGCAACACATTTAGCGATACTTATATTTTAATATCAATACATAGTATAAAATAAAATCGCCGCTCGCAGTCTGTCTGCTCTGCCTCTGTATCTCTCTCTAAAACTACGCAACGGATTGTGATGCTATTTTCTTTAAAACATAGATAAGGAGTAATATTTAAGGAAGGTATATTGGCAAAACAACGTTTGCCGGGTCAGCTAGTTAACAATAAAATTAAATATATAATTTCTTACTCTTTTCTCTTAAGAACATAATCCAAGCAAGTAATGTACAGTAGCATTGTATTGAGGAAATAGCTAGAGGTATCCACAGGGTGAGTATCTAAGGGCGTGGACATTTATATCGAAGATCAAAATAAGATTCCTAGAAAGCAAGATCAAGAGAAACAGTCATACCAGTTACCCAAACCATACCGGGGCGGTCAGCAGGTAGAAAAAAAATAAACGGGCCGTCCAGGTAAGTGATTGATGGACCCGAGAAGCTTTTTTTAGACTAAAGTATTCTTTAGATGCACCACTATTGTGATTAAATGATTAAATGAGTAATTCGCTATTTTTAACTATTTTGTGCTCACAAGACAAATGTTTACGTAAAAAGATAGAATGTTCAAGGGTACTAACTCACTGTGCGGTATGACGTCATTACATACTAGGTAAATGTTGCAAAACAACGTAGGCATCTAAAATAAGGCCTTACTTTAATTAGTGGGATAAAAAGAAATAAATATGTTCAGACGCCTTTTAATTCCAAAAATGAGTAGGCAGCAGCAACTTCTCTGTAAATGCCCACGGTTCACCAAGCGTTTAACCCAACGAGGTTCATACAACTTATGGAATGCAGGTTTCATCACGATGTTTTCCTTAACCGTAAGATGGTTGCGTTAGATGCAAATACTCTAAAAATACTGAAAACGAAACCCTGTTGTTCACGCCTACTATCGAACCCACAATCAAGTCCAAATACCCAACAACTGGGTTAAAGCCGCCCTCCTAATGGCATTTATCATACATATTAGGAGTAGTTACCTAATTCTACTTATCATGACACGTGTGCCTTAGATGGACAATTAATAACATATACATGTACAGAGTATAAAACAAAGTCACCTACTTTCTGGGCTTATGTATGCTGAGATCTATAAAAGTATACGTAACGGATTTTGCTGCTGTTTTGACGTTTAAGACATGCATATAACAGCAGGGAAACACTGTTAATGTATATTAGCAAAACAGCTTTTTCCGGGTCAACTACCTGGAGATAACGAAACACAAGTACGTACAGATTTTTATTAATGATAAATTGCCTACGTGTTTATAAACAGTTTGGTTCTTAGCAAACACGCACTAACTTCCGCATTTACTTATAATAATGTAGTTGTTGATACCTATTCCCGGCTCGAATTACACAGTCGGAATGGAAACCAATTAACTCGATTCCACACAAAGCGGTAATGTAAGCAGCAAGGTCGACCATCTCCTGTTTCACCGCACACCGGGGCGGGCCCCAAGTCCGCTAAGTTTTATAACAAGCAATATAATGTGTATCATTGTTATTCTGAAACAATGACATTGAATGAGAGATGACAGAGAGGCAGTATACTTATCTGTCGCTTCTTCATAGTTTGACTCTTTTACACAAACACCATTAGAGATATAGTAACTCCGAGGAAATATACCGCTTGTTAAGAATTCGTTTCAACAGATCGGTCATGAAGTTTGTATAACGTACATTCGAAAAGTCGTAGAGGTAATAAATATTACCTCATTCATATTATGAAGAAACTATAGAAATTAGCAGAGTTGGCCCTCAGAAGTGAATAGGGATGAAGGCAACGCACTACCGCCACTGGCTAAAGGCTTGTAACACGATACGTATGAGAGTTAATGGACAGATGTACCTATTGTTTTCAAACAATACCGTTCTATTACACTGAAAAACAAAACACGCTTGCTCGTCCCAACCCGTCCTATTTCTAACACGGTGGCGGATATTTAATGATAACAAGTTGAAAAGCATGAGCCTGGAAGGTGTTATCGTGAAACTGTATGTAAGGACGTACATTAATACTTTCGTTAATACTCTTAGACCAATAGAAATTTAATTGTTATGACATTGACAGGCAGGATGTGTCCCTAAATGGGTTAAGTAATACTCTATTCAGGTCAGAATTGTTTTTTAATCACTATGAACAAGCGTTTGACCACCATCCTGCCTGATGTTAAGCAGCGATGTGCTCTACGATGCAGCACACTTGTTCAGTAGGTACCATAAACATTTTCGGCCAGCAGTACCTAGTAGTAAAATAGTAAATTAGGTAAGTCCTAGGTAAAATATTTTAGGCAAACAGTAAAATCCCTACAGTCAATACAAAACAGATTATTAATTGACTTACTTAATACAAGAAAAACAAAACAGCTTTGTCCACGTTTCCTTCTCTATAAAATTTGCAACAGCGAGCGAGCTCTGCTGTAATAAGAACACTGCAGTTGCAAAATATTTGCCCGCATAATAGCTAACCGATGCAGTAACAGAATAAACATCATAAAGCTTAATAAATTAAAAAATGAACAGTTGAAAATAAACTCCTGTCCTACATATTAATGCAACAACAGTATTAAAGTCATAAGTCATAGACCATTTTTGGGTCTCGTTGGCTAACAAGTGATCAATAGCAAGTTTTCTAATAATTAATAATTTTATAAATTACACACCACATTGCATTTCTTGGAACCGGAAACAGCAAATAGTGGCCTTGCATAATTATGAAGTTGGGACATTGCATGAAGAGTTCATGTTTTATCAGAACTAAACTAGTCGACCGCGATTGCATTATATTCTACAACTACAATTTACAGAACAGAACACTGTATTTTATGTGTAAACCAAGTGTAAACCGTGCTGTTATTTCATATCTTTTTAAAGAGGTCTATTTCATCCTGCTAGGATATTGGTACACTGCTTCTTCCACAGTAATAACGATGTTTATTTTGCGAACCTGCCGGAGTTTGTGATTCTAGACGTTATCAAAGTCAAGGGGGGATACGTAAGCAAGTGTGCTCGAGCTTTGACCATTTTAAAATAGTCATCAATACTTAGTATGAATCAAAGTCGCCTCTTGCTGTTTTGTCCCTATGTATGCTTAGATCTTTGAAACTACGCAACTGATTTCGATACGGTTTTCTTTAGCAGATAGAGAGATTCTTGAGGAATCATGTATGTATAATTCATGCATATAATAGCAGAGAAACATTGTTAACAAGGTATATTGGCAAAATAACGTTTGCAACAAGTACGTAAAACAACAAACAAAAGGGCCTGAAGTAAATCAGAAGTCTGAACGCAGCAATTGAATACACCGTGAAATCCACGGAGATTGGTTGACAGTCGATACGTAAAGTAATTTTAAACAAAACGAGGCAGAAACTACAGCTCCATTGAACATCCCGGAATCAAAGGATTAACCCGTCGACTGACTCCGAATGCACAACTTCTCAACTGGCCAAGTTGCTGCGAAAATCCAGTTAAAACTTTACATCCTTTATCAGGAAATCAAAATAGGACACTAACGGAATTATTACGAAACATCTGTGTTCATAAATAATATGAGTACCTATAACTGTAGTTATCGTTGGTTCGGTCTGATTCGTTTCTTTTAAGAAGTAACAAAGTTATCCCGAAATTCCCTCGGTAACGGAATAAACCACTGATTGCGGGTGGAATACATCTAGCAAAGTAATAAAGCACAGTGACATTTACAATAACAAGGCCTGTTTGTAAACGTTCGTTACGTACAATTAATTATGTATTATATCTATTAATTTTGCGGACTCAGCAATATCATAGAAAGCAAGGTGACTGTCATTTCCGGTTATCTAACGAACAACTTGGATAAAGGTCTAAATAAGAAGTAAGTATAAATAATAACTGACAAAGGTTTTAATCTTCTGTTTACTGCCAATGAATTTTGTGGCGAAGTCGTAAAAAGTTCGCGGTTGTTTACGGTGTTTTTCTTCACTGTAAGAGCGTTATTTTACGTAGGCTCAGAAATCGAGACATTAGTATACGCTGACCCCATTTTAATAACGTCGAACTTGAACTTAAGAACTTCCAATCGGTAGTTGAGTCGATGACAAATCAAGTAAATCAGACAAAACCGCAAAAATAGTATCTCAATGTCTTGAGGTTATGAACATGATTGCATATGTATATCGTCCCAAGGCTGTACATAAATAGAATAAATGTTCAGTTCGGAAGAAGACAAAGTGCCTATTTAAATACCAACTTCAACAGCAATTGAGACCTCAAAAGCAAAATCTCAACTTAAAAAAAACGGCTGTAATTTGATATACTATTCTGTACACACTACTTCTGCGTCAATATCCAACTATACCATCTCAATCTAAAAGCCACAAAACATTTTACCTTTACATTTTCACAATTCTCACCATTATCCCATGGGTCCGGTGAACTGCCGGTGTTTCCCCTTACTTTCCACCTTTCCGACGGAGGTATTCACTGAAGCTCATAAATAAGTATCAGCATTAGATGCAATCCCTTCAGTCCCGACCCTCGTGTTTCTGACCATACATCCAGGATGAGGGTAGATAGCAAAAGACATTCGGGATAATGGTGTAGAAGGTCAAATCAAGGCAACTAGAAGGAGACGTCGTTAAAATTTATCTCTAGTAGTTGCGTTGCTGTGTTTGTTTACGTGATTATATCCTTAGCAGTAAAGTGAGGCTATGAATCTGTTTACCCGTTATTTATCTAACAAAAACTATATTTACAACGTGACAAGGATATTTTAGTGTGTGGCTATAAAGTTTAGCAACCAATTTAAGCCAATGGAGTCATAATAAAAAATGGATAGTATTTAAACGTGCATCAAAATAGTCTAACCTAACCTAACTAAAATACTGACTTAGCCACAAAATTACTGATTTGGTCTTCTAATTGCCATTCTGATGATAACTTTGGCTTTTTAGGTGTGCAAATTAGTAATTTTGATGTACAG
>SJJU01000680.1:0-13376 GCA_012932125.1 Conopomorpha cramerella | reverse complement strand
TCTGAGAATGGGCTACTATCTATTTTTCATGCATCTACCAGTTGTATTTTTCCCAATACACGGGGTACAAAGGCAACTTATTATGGCAAAACAAATGTTTGCCGGGACAGCTAGTACTATATATACGTATACTATACAATTCATATAAGCTACCTGCTGTCGGCTCCGACATATGCCGAGTATAAAAAGACCCCGAGCAATGGGCTTAGGTATAGACATCTGAATATTTATGTGTTTCTGAATTATAAATTAGTTTAGGTCTGAATATTTAATATGTTTCTGGATTATAAATTAGTTTAGTTCTGAATATTTAATATGTTTCTGAATTATAAATTAGTTTAGTTCCGAATATTTAATATGTTTCTGAATTATAAATGATAGTTCTGAATATTTAATGTGTTTCTGAATATGTAATGTTTTTCTTAATGATAAATGAGTTTAGTTCTGAATATTTAATGTGTTTCTGAATTATAAATGAGTTTGGTTCTGAATATTTAATGTGTTTCTGAATTATAAATTAGTTTAGTTCTGACTATTTAATATGTTTCTGCATTATAAATGCATTTAGTTCTGAATATTCAATGTATTCATCATCAGCCCATATTTGTCCACTGCTGGACATAGGCCTCTCCAATTGCACGCCACTGTGATATGTTTTTCGCATCACAGTACATGCAACATTCATTTCTGTTGAAAAGAGACATACTGAAAGTGCCTGTGCCACTCTTCTTGCAAAACTAGTTGGGTTTGGTCAGTCTATTA
The DNA here is from genome assembly GCA_012932125.1 of Conopomorpha cramerella. Taxonomy (NCBI): domain Eukaryota; kingdom Metazoa; phylum Arthropoda; class Insecta; order Lepidoptera; family Gracillariidae; genus Conopomorpha; species Conopomorpha cramerella. The sequence continues at coordinate 12,614 of SJJU01000680.1, read as the reverse complement.
GCATACAGCTGCATTAGGGAAGATGTTCCCAATCATCCAAATATAGTTTGATATTTATACGTGACTAGTTGCCTCGGCAAACATTTGTTTTGCCATAAAAAGTCGCCTTTGTAACCCGTGTATTGGAAGGAACATTTTCAACCTTCCCTGGACTTCAACGTGTAATTCAAGACTGTAATTAAAAATTAGTCAAATCGGTCCAGCCGTTCCCGAGTTTTAGCGAGACTAACGAACATCAATTCATTTTTGTATATGAAAAGATTCTCATTGTCCCGACACATTACAACATTTATTATTTTTGTCTTTGCATTGACATACTCCTTGGATTGTCTATTTCGGTGTCACGAATTCCAAACAATAAGTATCAGAGATATTTTAACATCAAATAGTTTCTGTTTGCAAACAAAATAGAAAAACAACACGGCTCATACACTACAACCCCTCAGAACTAGATTTGCAAGCCAGGTGGATTTGCTATTTACGCGAACCAAACGGTTTGCGTCCACTTTCATAGTGCGAACCGCCAAGATGTGGAACGACTTGTCGGAGTTTGTGTTTCCTGCGCAGTACAGTCTGAAGGTCTTCAAGTCGCGGGTGGATAGGTACCTAATGAACAAGTGTGCCCCGTCGTAGACCACATCGCTGCTTAATATCAGGCAGGATGGTGGTCAAACGCTTGTTCGTAGCGATTAAAAAAAAAAGCCGTGTACCAGTTTCAGTCTGTCTCTTTCCCACCAAAATGTATGGAATTCGATGTACTTCTGGATCCAAATACTCCAAATATCCAATACAGTGCTACGCAGCAAGGGTAAGAAAATATGTTCTCTTAGTCTTTCACTCCTTCATGTTGCTATTGCTATTTCGTTTCATTTTAACCAAAAACAAATAGTAAGGCCACAATCGTTTGACACCGCCATGTAGTCTACTTAAACATCTTGAAATATCTTGAAATCTTAAATATTATCTTTTCCGGTATGCCAACATTAACTACTTAAATTTTACAAACACTTACTTGGCAATGTCTTCTTCTCGAACATCCACATATTTGTCTTCACATGGAACGGCCGTAAACCTAGAGACGTATGTTAGTTAGATAATGTCATAATAAAAGTTATAATCCCGGTTACTTTGTTCTTGTACAAATTCCAGGACAATTATGTATCCTGCCGTGATCCAAGTCCGTTAAATACATAAAATATAACACTTCCTTCTCACGTTTCTACCACCAACATCGACCAGAATCGAACCCGCGACCAACGTCCTAGAGGCAGGTTGTCGATCTTGGACGTCAAAAATCCATCCATCCATAAAATTAGGGGCGTCCAATAAAATCTTCTGAGGCAAGAGACTAAAGAATAAACGGCCGTCGATAAATCTTTAAGATAATTAACTATATCAATCTATACACAAGTTAATGTCCATAAACATTGTTTTAGTAAAAGCTCAACACTAGCGCCATTAGTTCTTCAATATTCTACTTCACTACGAGAACAGTTATAAACTTACTTTTGTTGAAAAAACTTGACAGTTGCCTCCATGTCGTATCTGGGCACATCTTTGACCAGGTCCGGAAACGAGTCAACTATTTCTGTGACGTCAGTTTCCGTGATCAGTGGTATCCTTGTGTCGAAGGCCGGGGGCGCTTGAGTGGCGAACGGCGGCGGTATGTCGCCCATTCCCGGGAAAAGGCTTTTCAGAAAATGCCCGTCGAAGTACGATATGAATTCCTGACGTCGCGCCACTTCCTCGTTGTGGATTTGTAGCAGGTTCATTGCGAGATCACTGGCCCACTGTTGATGTTTAAAAGTAAATATAGATTTTAAACGGCGATTTGGTTTAGGTCTTCATTGGTTCTCTTTCTGGTTATTATTTACTTTTGCTATATTTAAATCGATATATTTCGGACCGTATTATTAAAATTAAATTAAATAGACTTCGCGCCTTTTAATCCCAAAGAGAGTAGGCAAAGGACCAAACACATGTCCAAGGTTCACGAGGTTTATTTAGCCCAACGTGATAGGGTGTGAGCCCATCGCCGTTACAGGGTTCATACACTATGTGGTATTCTGGTTTCATCACGATTGTTTTATTCCCTGTATGAGTGTTGCACATATTCGCTAGGTTTTGAAAAAGATACTTATTGGTAAACGACTAGTTTAGACGTGACCTTGGATACAATGCAAATATAGCGTTTGGCCTACGAAAGTAAACAATGAAAAATTGCGGAAAATCCAAAATTAACAAAGATATTTACAAGCTTTACTTTGGAATAAACTAATTTGATACTTGAATATTCTTCTGAAGATGGTTTTGCAAGGCACAATTTGTTCCCATACTACGTGTAAAAGAACCCCGAGCAATAATGGTCTTGAGAAACATTGTCGGGCTCGTCAACATGAACAACTTTTACAATGGCGACGATGCGGGGAAACGGAAAAAAACGATCTTCATACAAAATAGTTTTTTTTTTCTTGGGACATGACATTTGACCGATTTTTTTTTCATTTCCCTACATTGTCGTCATAGTAAAATTTGTTCATATCAACAAACCCAACAACGATTCTATGACCATTGCTCGGGATTTTTGAAAATCTACTATATAAAAATAAGTCGGGTTTTCCTCCCTGACGCTATAACTCTAGAACGCACGAACCGATTTTGCATTCGTTGGAAAGGTATCGGGCTCCGTGAGGTTTATAGCAAAGAAAATTCAGGAAAAAATTCAACAGAAAAGCGGGTAAACGAAACGAACCCATCTGGTGGCGAAACGGAGTTCGCCGGGTTTGCTAGTGCAGTATAAAAAGTTCATAAATAAGGCTATTGTCTACTTTCGTTGGGCAGACGCTATACAGCAACCTGAGCAGTAGTCAGTAGTAGTTTACCTGCAGGAAGGCGTGTGAGAAGCGGCGGCGGCGGCGCACCTCGAGCACGGCGCGCACGAAGAGCGCGGGCGCGGCGTGCAGCTGCGCGACCACGTCGAAGTAGCGCGCCAGCCGGTGCAGGCACTGGAACGACAGCATCTGGTGCGCGTCCTGCGCCGACATCGCGTTCTCGATCGAGAGCACCGCCCTGCAACGCGAACATTCTCGCTTACTTACTCCCAACGAATGGAAATTCACGTCAGATTATTTGTATCTGACGTTGGTCGTTTTCGGTGATATATATTTATATACATTATTAGCTGATGATATGATACATGAATAAATTCAATATCATCAAGAAATAATAGGGTTTGATTTGACCCCTTGATTGTTAAACATACAAAAACTACGAAGCTATAGATTAAATACAGGCCCGTTGGTGTAGTGGTCAGCATGTCTGCCTCTGCTCCGTAGGGTCGTGGATTCGATTCCCACCGCTGACAGGTGCATAGGTGATGAGCTTTTAAGTACTTGTTTGATGTGTCTGGGTGTTTTATTTATATAAGTATGTATTTAAATGAAGAAAAAAAAGTAAATATATCTCGTTGTTTGATTTCCATAACACAAGTGCTTTAGCTACTTAACATGGGATGAAGGCAATGTGTGTGTTGTAAAATATTTATTTATTTATAAAAATAAAAAAAAAGATTATACACCTGCTGCCATCCTTCCTCTTGTCTCCACCAATCTCACATGAATTTAATTTCATAATTTAGAAAATAACAAGATTATTGATAGACGTCAAAACATGACGATAACCATTCCTAGTCAGTCGCAACCATCAATGTTCAACAGTACTCACTCTAATCTCGCCTTGAGTATGTGACTGAGTTCATCCTTGGACTTGGCGACGCGGCGTCTGATGTCCACGACCTGCTGGTGATTCCTCATCAGCTGCTCCAGTTGACAGCGATGCGACTGGACTAGTGTGGGCAGGACTGATGGATCGCACGATGTCGACACACGTTCGCGGTTCTAGTAAATGTTATTTTAGGTTTAACGGTAATGTGATTATGGAACTTGAAATGTAGTATTGTGAAATACTTCAGTGGTTATATTTCTTCTATAAATAAACCGCTTTTGTGGCGTAACCTCCACTTGCAATTTAAAAAATAAATCGTGCGACAAACAAGTTTTATTGGCTTGACTTGTTATTGTCGCGCACGTAGAAAAAGACAACTCCAAAAAACGTAAAAATAAACAGTAAAAAATACGATATCATTACATTACTCCCAGAGAGGTTACGAGAGCTATATTGGACCTACTAAGATCCTATGGGAAAGAAAACCCACCAACTAATGGCGCTAGTTCCGCTTGATCCAAAAAAGCACGATTGGATAATGAATTGTCACTAAAAGTTCATTAGTTCATATGAGTGAAGCGTACGCAGCGCCACCTGCGTTCATCTTCACGAATTCTTCGAAAACTAACCTGTATAAGTGATGCGGCCTGATCACGCTGGTCCCGCACAAGTTTCCTCACGTCGTTCAGCAATTGGTCGAGCCGGTATAGCCTGTCTTCTATACCGCGGATCTGCTTCAGACCGTACGTGTTGGCTAACGCTAGCATTTGACATAGCTCTTGCTCGCGCTCTTTTAGCGGGTCATCGTCGATCTAAAAACAACAGTTACAGTATAATAAAAATAAGTCTGGGTCTATACTAGCTGGGAATAACTTCAACTCTGGGACATTCAAAGTATGTTACCAAATGTAAAAGGCGAGGCGATTTGACAATGATCGTTTCAACTAAAACCTATAGGCATGCTTTTAGTCCATCTAACCCCCAACTTGATTGATGATACAACATGATAATGCATCACTTGACCATCCAAACATTCTGTCCGCCCAATTTATGGACGTAAGTTTCTGAATACCATGTTGTGAGCATGACTGAATAGCGCTTGTACCACTAGTTTAGTTCTTAAATTTTATAGTATGGTCTTCTTTTGACGTTTGATTTCAGTTGAAGTTTATATAAATATTGTCAAAATAAATATTATTGCGTTGTGTGTTTTTCAACCAATAAATGAAAAGTAGAAGTAATCAATAAATGAAAAATGAAGTTTTAGTGGTTTTCCTTTTGTATAGAGGAGCAACAAAGTACTCTAACGTTAGGTAGGATCCACCACAAATATATTTGTATGACTTGGCTATGACTACGTTCTTGCAACTAGGCAAATTTACAGTTATTTATTTATCAATCACATCATACGACACTTTTTTGTAGGTTAACTTACTAAAAAACTTACCAATCCCAATCCCTTTTTGCAGTAATCGAGTATGTCCTGGAGTGTGGCATTGTTACCCGGCGCGAAGATCCAGTGCAGCAGCGTAGGCTCCTCCTTCACCTCGACGGACGGCGCTTTGAACGTGACACCCTCGTCCGACTCTTCTAGAGGCACTTCCGACGTGCCAGCTTCCGGCTGCGACACTTGGTTTTGGGGCTCGAATACTGTTAAGAAAATGTAACACATAAGTCACACCTATGATGAATAGAATACATGTGTCACCACCCCAGCCCAACTTTTCCCGTCATGGGGGTCGTAAGAGGCGACCGAGGGAGCTCTCCATAGAACGGGCAGCAGCGCTCTCTGTGAGTTAAACCACAATTTGTCGCTCTCTGTGAGTTAAACACAACCCACCTGCCAAGCGTGGCGATTACTGGCATTTCACCCCAAATGACGGATCTCATTGGGGGAGGCCCTCGTCCAGCAGTGAACGTTATGTGGCTGATGATGACACCTATTATCGCATTACAGGTTCGTTAGAGGTAGCTGTTATCAATAACAACCACATCTCGGATGCGCCTAATCAACAGTTGGTTAAGAATATGATCTACCCTTAGGTTGAAACTCGCATGAATGCCATTAGAGAAGAAGATTATTTTTTTCTTCTTCTTCACTTTTAACAACTCTATCTTATTGATGTGCTAGTGAAACAGAAAGTATCATCAAAATTGATTGACTATTGATGTCATGTGAAGAGCGCATCATAGTTTTAAAATTCACACACCTGGAGGTAAAAAAGCCAGTACCTTTGGTACTTACCAGGAAATGTATAAAAAGGAAATGGGCTAAAGATAGAATGTTAGGATAGGGTGTTTATTTTATATTAAAGTGTATTAAATAAACAACAGCCGTAACACAGAAAGGACGTGGGACACGATGTCGGACCTTTCATTTAGGGCCTAACTATGTACGTTTTCTGTAATATAGTCTTGTGTCAGTTTTGATGACACCTGTATCACTAAAACAATAATATTGTAGTGTTCTCATATTGTGATAAGTAAAAATTAACCTTAATGTCTAATGACATTGATACCAGTTTGAATCTTAGGGTGGTAGACCATATTCTTGGCCGACTGTACGTCATCTACTACCTATAACTTACCATCCTCCTCGGAGAGTTTGAACGCGTCCACGCCAAAGTCTTGCGGCATCTGGTTGTCGGAGCTGTCACTCTGAACATACTTTTCATATTGCTCTTCAAACTCAGCGGTCGCCGTTTCGAAAACGTCAAAACCGGAAAACCTGTGAGCCTCCGCGTTTGTCTTCAGTGCGTTCAGAATTGGAATGCTGCCCAGGGACTGCAGGACTTCGCCTAACCTGATAACAAAAAAAATACAAATAAATACACTTCGCGAACTTGCTAAGCATATGCCGATGGTTCACTAAGCGTATTTTACGCGCAACGTGATGGACCTGTCACCGTTATAAGGTTCACATGCCAAGGCATGTGGTATGCGGGTTTTCTTTCACCTTATTCTCGTTGCGTAGTGAACCAAGGCTCATAAAAGCGGTCCCATTGGAACAGGCTCAATATAAACAGCCTCGAACCCCCCACTTCCCGATTACATTCCCAAGTATTTGACCACACAAAATCTAAATTTTTCTTTTTTCAGCTGGAGTCTCATCTGCGCACAGCCCACATCATTACTGTTAGATTACGTCTGTCCTATTTAGTGCGTCTCTTTTTCTGTTATTCGGTCCAATGTCCTTGAATCATTTCAAAACGAATAGGATGGAAATTAACGTCTGTTCTATTAGCTCCTAATTAACTCCTGCTTCTATCCCATAGATATAGGATTTAAAAGGAAAAAAATATCTTATGATCTCGTGCCGGGTTATGACTCGAAATCCCTTCGTTAGCCATCGGCTGTTCGTGGCGGATTACACTGGGATCTAAGTACCTACATACCTTTTTTTTTTTCATACCTGCAGTAGCAGGTCTATTAATTGTAGAGTCTAAAAACAAATTCGCTTAAGTACAAACGATTCGATTACTGTTTATTATTAAGTGTGCCGTAATGGAATAATAACTGTGAAATTGGTCCGTCCATTGTATTAAAAACTCGATTAAAAAAAGGCTTAAGAATACTTCTCAAACGTGAAAGAGTTTTTACATAGTACAATCCGATAGCAAACGACGTGAAAAAAGAATTTACTTATAACGTTCAACATGTGTTCAACATAAATATGAACTCATTATGTACACATACATCCGACAACGTTTCTTTATTGAGGGCACGCGGTAAGAACAAACATAATAATGTGCTAAATTAAAATAAATACCCAAACGACAGTGCTACATTTTTAAGCAAATTCCTCACAACACACTAGCTACAAATAAATCAAGGTCAGTTGTACTGTCCGTCTTTTGTACCGAAATCATTGTTATGGAAGTACAATGATGTTGATGTCGTGAACTTGACTTTAACTTGTTTTTTTCTCACTCACTCATACACGTGTTAATAAATGTAGCCATCTCTTTCTCTGTCTGATTACGATGAGAACGCATCGTAACCTTACATCTCTTTGGGAAGAGAAATTGTAATAGACAACCTATCGCCTATTATAATTTCTAATCACAATCTAATCCTAATCCTAATCTAATCCTAATTGGATAGTGATTATTGGGCAAGAGGTCAGCTACAAAAAGTTTGTATCATCATAATATGAAGAACAATGAACGGAGGCACCAAAAACATAATCAACCGGTAATTCGCAAAATTAAATATTTTTCTATTCTATGATTAGAATATTTCTTCGGTTTTTTAAGTGACTTAAAAACAAGAGTATTTTTCAATTATACCGTAGGTATATATGCTGTTTTTTATGTTTGGTCGCGGATAACTTCGACGGTTATGAACCGATTTTAATGATTTTGTTTTTCTTGGAAAGAAAATATATCCAAGATGGTCCCATGATAAGGAAGTCAGGGTTTGATGCTGGCAAACCCGATAAATGGTGGGGTACTTAAAAAATCATATGGGCAGGCGACGTGTACTGGGTGAAGACGGTTGTTTTTTCTTTAAAATTATTATCAAAAATACAGGGTGGCTCATTCAAATCGGTCAGTATGGGAAATTGTGAAACTATAAGACATAAGAAGTTATGTTCTTAGGAACCATGTCATCCATTTTAATAACAAGAAAAACTGCATACTAAGTTCTAATGTTGTATTAAAAAAACAGTGGCCACTTCCATAACCTACTAAAATAAATGAAAGTATGTATGTGAAAACAATGCATTGTATTTTTTAGACATTATGTTTCATAGAAACATTTACTTCTGAAGACCTATGGAATCGATCTCTAAATAGAAGTTGTGTCAGTTTTATTTCTCTCAAAATAACCGGGTTCGATTCCCGTGCTGAGTACAGGTTATTTTTGAAATGTATGAATGCAGTTTTTCTTCTTATAAAAATCGATGACATGGTTCCCATGAACAAATCGTCATGTGTTATAGTTTCAGACTTTCCCATACTGACCGATTTGAATGAGCTACCCTGTATACCACGTAACTTGTTTTTACTTTTCAACATGTCAGAACTAGGTATTATCAAAACCCAAAATATTACTGATATATTAATTGTAATTCTGTCTATTAACGATTTAATATAATACAAATATATGTAAGATCACCGGACGTGAGCTCCTGTGTATGTTACCTTCATATATCGGTGTAAGATTGAAACAATATTGAGGAAATACACCATATTCAAGTAATATTTTAGCAACGATAAACTAAAAACTTGTTTAAAGACTAGAAAACAGAACATCCAGTTTCGCATCTCGATCAAGGTCAACCGGTTAGCTTAGTGATATTCACACAACATAAAGAACGCACGCTATTTCCTTACAAAGATACACTACAGGATGATACGGAAATACCCTAGGAAGGCCACTGTTTCCGCACACCCTATGGCTTATGGAGTGGCTTTAGTACAGGTTCAAAGACCAGAAACTAAACAATAATATGACCTCTTCAAACATAATGTCAATCAGCTGATCGACTCTATGATAAGTACAAAGTTTTTTCTCTAATTATACCCAGTAGGGGGTGTAGAAACCAATGGCCTTCTGCTTCCTAGGAAAAATTCTTATAACCTTGTACAGTCACAATGTCTAGGTCATACTTTAAATGGCAACTTTAATCTATATATACAAAACTCGAAGCCCTAACTGATTCATTCATCACTGACTCATCAACGCCCAGACCAAACCCTTGACTCTGGAAAGAGGAAATTTGCACAAGGGTTTTTTTATGATGTTTACGTGAGATAAGAAAGGATTTTTCAAAATTCATCCCCTAAGTGTGTGGAAAAAGGGGTAGAAGTAAATACATACGAGAAAACCACTCTAAATCTAAAATCATCTTTTAAGCCTTTTTAAATAAAATCTTGGTGCTTAAAGCTTTTTCCGTTTTATTTTTATTATTGCTCTAAAATCATAATTACTTCGGCATTCCACCATTAATTTGTGTTACTTTTTTTTAATGTGTTCGCGAATAACTTTGTCTTTTATGAATCGATTTTAATGATTCTTTCATTTTTTATTAGAAAGTGAATATTCCGAGGGTGGTCTCGTGATAAGGAAAAGCATCAGATGAATCTCATCTCAGTTTACTGGTGGAAGTCAGTTTTTTATAGAAAATTATGAATCTACCTTTCTATTTTTTATTTATATGTACGAAATAATCAATGACAACGCAATAATTTCCTCTTTATAATTAATTCTATTGCCACATAAAGTATCTACAAAAAAAACAATGTAAAAGTTAATGACTCTTTTCACTAAATTATGCGAAAATGCTCATCATCGAAAATTCAACATTGCGAAAGTGACCTGAATAAAAACAATAGGTTAGTAACCTATTAGACGCCGCGATAAAGGGCCGGCTTGAAACGGGCGAGTTAGAAATGCCAAACGTAATTCTAATTACTATAACTAATGCCTAGCCGTTTACTATGATGCACTCGTGAGCAAAAATTCTGGGCCATATATAAAACTTTAAATCCTACTATTGTGTTTGTATGTGTGGATGGATGTTTGTTACTCTTTCACGAAAAAAAACTACTGAATGGATATCAATTAAACTTTCCAATAATATAGCTTATGCATCAGAATAACACATAGGCTACAATTTATAAAGATGTAGACGAAGTCGCGGGCTCCAGCTATGATAAATAATTCTGAAAATAGTAATTATGAATGCAAGACAATCTTTAAATAGTTTATTTTACACGACAAGTTCTTCTCGATTGCGAGATATTTATGTTGTGTACACAAAATTATGCATGTCCCGGAATTTTTGCTCACGAGTGTAGTATAACACAGTGATGGTTTTAGACACAAATCATATCATATGACAATAATGCCTATGCCTGATCTTTATATGTATAGGTTCGGCCTCTCTTGCACATGGTGATCCACAAATTCCCTTTTGAATCAAAGTCTACTCTTTCTGTAGACTGTACTAAGTCCATTTCAACAGGTATCAATCATCATCATCGTCATCAGCCCATACTTGTCCACTGCTGGACATAGGCCTCAATAAACAACACACAGGTATCAATAATGGAACGAAAAAAAAATCGACCTCTTTTTACAAAAAGCACAATCAGCTTATCGAATTTCAAATCAATTTTATGCATTCCTTCCGGAGCACTGATAGCTTCTGAAATGGACTGAGTGGAGTCCACAAAACAGTACACTTCTGCTTAAAATCCGCAAATACGCAAAATTACGTAAAAGTTTTTTTTAAAGACAGGAATTGTAAGAAATACGAATCTCGTTTTTAATAGTAATGATACGTCAATAAACATGAACGATCAATACACAGTGAAACGTAAGCGAAGATGCAATCATCACATTACATCATCATTATTTTAAATCAAAAAATGGTTTCCTAATAGTCATAATATAACCAAGGGTCGTAAAATGCAAGAGAAATCTATTGAAACCAAGTTCGATAGTTAACTCATTGCCTTGCCCTAAACAAGTCGATGTTAAGTGTTTTTTCAATTAAATTGACTCGTATTTTACGATCTTTGATTTATAACCTTACCTAATGTAAAGTTTATATCCCGATTACTCGGGATTCTCTAGTAAACGGCTCTTCAATACATAGTATAAAACAAAGTCGCTTTCCGCTGTCTGTCTGTTTGTTTGTCTTCTTCTTTAAAACTACGTAACGGATGTTGATGCGGTTTTCTCTAATGGATAAAGTGATTTTTGAGGAAGGTTTATATGTATAATACATGCATATAATAGTAGAGAAACACTGTTATTAACGTATATTGGTAAAACAACGTTTGCCGGGTCAGCTTGTAACAGATAAAACAATGTTGAAGTTTAGATGACGCCGATAGGCCCATGTCAAACATGTTTTCTTGAGCATGTTTCGCTGGTGGAAACGCGCGGTTATATCGATGGTCCCTATTAAGAAAGTCGGATCTACCGGAAACGGAACATGTTCAGGAGAGAAGATAGCAGTTAGTTTTGGATATTAAAACTAAACTACTTGTGTGTACATACTTCGAATTTACAACAGCTTATAATCTTTGGTATCTTTACGTGATGTAATATACGTATAAGTTTATAGATCTTAATATAGCCAATCTAACGGTGTAGAAAAGTATATATTTCTAAAATTGCACTACCGACATTTTTAATTGGGACCATCGATATATCAGACACGTCATTTTTCGACCGTCAGATTTTTGACATCGGCTATAAAACTTTTCTTTATTCAAAGTTTGTTTAAAGCTGTAAGTTACTTACGTGACCAGCTGTTCGTAGTAATGTTCCTTTTTCTGTCGATGTTTTCTGAATGCTTCTTTGAAATTTTTCGAACGCTCGCAAAATTCATTGTAAATGTCGTCTAAATTCGCTATTACCGCCGACCAGCCCTGAAACAAATAAACAACTCTAATGATACAGTCAGTCTAGAAAAGGAATTAAATAAATATTGCCGGAATATTTTTATACACGGTCACCTGACTCCAAACTAGGATACTCTGTACTATGCGTGCCAGAAACTGATATACTTATATAAATACTTTTAAATACATACATAGACAAGTATATAGTGCATGCTCTGGGACCTAAGTAATTTCCCTCATTCTAAAGAATTAGTTTAGCTCTCGTAGGTAGTCGGCAAAGAATCTGGGAGGCCTAAATCTACTACACTGGGGTAGTTGCATCGCTCTGGCATAGTAGTGGGAAACGATATGCATCGCTGTTTTACGACGGTCGAGAGTGAAATGAAAGTAACGAAATCAGCGATGGACATCGTTTTCCGCTACGATACCAGAGCGATGGAACTACCGGAGTGTAATATACTTAGGCCCCTGGTCTACCACCCTAAGATTTATTTATCCTTATTTAACTTATTTATATAACATCTCTAC